>ARYC01020564.1:0-50341 GCA_000711775.1 Oxytricha trifallax
TAATATACTGCTTTGTCTTAATAGAGTGAGGATGAATAACATAAGTTTCTAAACCAGCATCCTCGCTAATACCTCCAAGAATCGGCATTGTTTATACCTTGAGTTTCTAGTCATATACTTCTATGTTGCTATGCCTCTTATACCAAGACTTCTAGATGAAAGTGTTGAATGTAAACACAGCCTCGTCGGCATGAATAAACTTAATATTATTCTATTAGGCTCTCTGCATTTAATTATAAATATAATTTAAGTTGTTGTTGTAAAATGGCAGAGTGAAATCAATTAATCTCTTGATACGATTTACACCTTTATAAGAGATACAGTTTCGTTTATAAATGTTTGCAACAGATTATGCAGAGATCTTCAACTCAGGGAACTGGCGGTGAAACATAATAGCTCGTTAGTCGAGAGAGAAGTGAGCCCAATACTTCAAAGTTTTTTCATTAATAAGATAGTCAATATGCTTCTAAAGAAACTTTGACTTACTCTTAGGCTAAAAATTCTGCTATTATTGCTTTAATTACACAGCTTTCAAGCAGTGAGAGCGAAAAATTGATGGACTACGCTTTAAGAGCAGTGCAATAGACTTATAGTTCAGTACTGGTTTGACATATTCACTATACATATCACATCCATAACGCAGTTTAAAACACTAAATCTATATACTCTTCATCATAAATAGACCCCAAAAGCTTGATATTTTGTCTCGCATTTAATTAATAACCCCAACCCCTAACAAATTCCCTACAAATCAAAGCACTTATAAACCTCATTAAGGGGTTTTGGGGTTTTGAATGTCCTGAATATAGTGAAGAAATTCAGATTTTGAAATAATCTGATTAAGATACAAAGGTTCCTCTCTTAAAACGTTAACATATAATGAATACCAGAACAAAGAGAGACGATGCTGAAATTGAATTTTTTAAGATGCTGGTTCTTTGCTACAAACTAAACCACCCTCAAATGAGCAAAATATGCCACATTAACTCAGAGAAGCTCTATAGAAGAGCTAAATCAGAGAACATTACTTTCTTCAAGTTTTAAGAATGGATAGAAAAGCAAGTTAATACTAAGACTTTAAGTGTTCTCTATTCTTTCAGCTCCCTCTATAAGACCAGTAAGCAGTAACAGATTTTGAAACAATCAAATAACTTAAACGATACTCTTTACATAAATTACGAATATGACCCTATTTCTGAAAAAGAGCACCAAAGTAATAGCTCCATGAAAGATTACAGCAATCCTTATTTCATATATGAGGAGAAGGAAGAAGAGGACCAGGATTAAGACTTAAGCGATTCTTAGAATATTGATCATTCTGACCACAATAATCAAGCAAGGTTGAGTAGAGTTAATAGGTTTAGAGAAAGAAGGAATTAGTTGACTGATGTCCTAAAAGACTAAAAGTGCAATATTTTTTGAACAAAATTTTTTAATGAATATTTTACAATTTTATATTTGTTAATTAAGTAACATTGATTTATTAATTTATTGAAGTGACATTTTTTAATTTTAATTATCATCTATGGAGTTATCATTAATTTTCCAAAAGATTTTTGTTTTATTTAAGATAAAAAATAATTAAAAAAATTATTGATTAATCATTCTTGATATTTAAAGTTAATATTGCAGGGGTACATGAACTTGTGTAATTAATCAATATTTAATTGTTAAATATTAAATAGTGGCCGTTTAATTTATAAAAACCTAAATTATATGCCACTTATTGAATAAATAATTCAAAAATAATCTGACTTCACTTAAAGCAGAATCGTTTTATCGTATCCCTAAAGCTTATCGGATTGCTTAAAAATAGATATAAACATGAACAATAAAAATTAAAATTCATTTTAATATCGACGACGATGCATTAATAAAAGTAGCGTTAATAAAGGCTCATTAATTTTTGAATTAGATGTACAAAAGTACATATTCTTTGGGTTTATGGAAGATTAACTGCACAAATATAATAATTAACTAATTAAATCTCAATAAATTTCTCAATTTTAAAAGTACTCCGCCAATATTACCAATTTCAAGGAAAATCCAGTTTTTTATTATGATTTAAAAATATTTTATATAGGCTAAAACTCTTACCTTTTTCATAAAGAAAAGATAAAAAATAGCAATAACTTAAATTAAAATTTAATTATTTTCTCTAACATTTTTAATTAAATATAGCATCAATATTTGATTGTTTTTGTATTGAATTGATCGAATTCTCGCTCTTCATTCACATCTAACATATTATATTATGAATTATCAAGGCTTTAGCTCTAATTGAAATCTACTTCATTTATAACTGAATTTAGATTATTTATCTAATTTTACTCTATATTTTATTCCCTGTTTGAGCTTTGAAAAGAATCCTCTATATCTTCAACTTGCTCCTCTTTTAGCATTTAATGATGAAATAATTGTTATTTTCTATCCAGTAAATCAATGTTTTGACCATAACTAAAATTAGTAAAAGCGGTGGTTTACGAACTGAATTTCGCTGAGGGGCTTTAATTCTTATCAGGTTAATGTTTGTTAAATTAATCTGGGCTTGGAGAGGATTTCACGGTTTAATAAGAATCTTACGAAAATTGAGATTGGAGAGTATATTTTTATTTAAACATGTGTGGAGGAGGGGAAAAATCATTTTAATTAGCGAACTGATTTGATTAATTCCATAAAAATTATTTATCGTTTGCATAAGTTATCATTGTTGTATCATTTTATTATTAAAATTTATAGCTATTTTATGATTTATCAAATTAGTGCTAATTTTAATTTCCAAATAAATCACAAAATTTAAATTAATTTTTTATCATTTTCTGGTTATAATCTCACAACAGAGTCGTTTTACTAAAAGTCTGATTAAATTATCTTTTTCCTGCAAAACAATTTATTAAGTTTAAAATTAATTTAAAATATGGAAATAATTATCTTTTAAGGTTTAATTAGTAAAATATAGTTTAAATTTATAGTAATATCTTAAAAGTTTCTGTTTAATATCACTATAAATTTTTTTTCTGTTTCGATATGCTTCCTTGAGATTTTTATATTTATCTTATATAACAAATCCAATGTTTATAAATGTCATCAATGCGAAAGTTGCTATAATTGCCCAACCTAAATTAAATGTGTTAAAGAATAGTGTAAATTAAGCATTTAATTTTTTTTGATTTTTACTTACAGCAGTTACTTTTTATGTTCTAATCTTCAACGAAATCTTATAATAATAATAAATATCTGCTAAAAATTGAAGAGTTTTAAAATAAATAATAAAAATAAACATTGTTATAAATTAATTTGATTAAATAGTAAAATCTGTAAGAGCGATGGTCATCATATAAATTATAGTAGTAGATATTTAGTTTATAATTTCTAAAATATTTGACTTATTTTCTTTGAATGGTCTAACTAGTGCTAGATTATAAAATATATTAGGAATATTATATAATTTTATTTATAATTAGAAAAGATAATATTAAAAAAGAATTATTTATAAATTTATACTAGATTTTATAAATGAATGTTAAAAATATCCGCTTTACTCCCTAAATAATACTTTTTTATTAATTGACAAAAATATGCTAGAATTTGTTATGTAAAATTTTTAATATTTTTAAATCAATAGTTTTGAAAATTTAAAAGATTTGTAATTAATTATTCTATATTTAATTTTTTTATAATTCTATAAATTTTTATAGTATCTTACCTCTGTTAAGTAAAAATTTATTAAAGATTTTACAATGTAGGAATTAATAAACTCTTTATTAGTTATGTATTTGTTGACATAAGAATAGTAAAATAATTATGATAAAATTAAGAAATTATAAAACTTAAGAATTTTTAAATTAATTATATTTTGCATTTCATGACCTTTATAAGAAATCTATAATTTTAATGAAAATTATGGAATACTTCTATTAGCCTTAAGTAAGAAGTTTTTCATTCCCAATCCTGTCTCTCCGACAGAGGTTTTCAAACATTTCGGATTTTCCATTTTGTTAAGCTAATTTGCTTGGTTAGCTTAATTTTTTATGATAGTTATTGAACTAAATATCAATATATATCTAAGCTAAGAAATATATATTAGGAATGAAATATTCATCAAAAAATTAATGTAATTAAATATTAAAAAATTAGTAAAATGTCTATTTTATATCATTAATACTAAGACATATCCTGTGAACTATAAAATTGTATGGAATCTATTAAGTTTATAATGAGGTAATTTTGTTTTTAATGATAAATCAGTGCATAATATCCGTCTTTATAATAATAATAATATATTGGCCTGATATCTTACCAAAATTCCGATATAGCTATGCAGCAAAGCTTGAATGACTGGAAATTATCTACAATAAATTATAACCCAAGCAGTAGCAAACCTGCGAATCATAAATATTGGATAGTATAAAAGTGCCAATATGGATTTATTATTAAATTCTTCAAATAAACTCCCATATTTAGTAATTAGAGGGTTTTACTATGGTTCTGATTCTCCACCTTCAAAATTAGTCTGGTTTATGACTTATAATTCTTTGAAATTTTTATAGAGGTTATTTATATTATAATTTACAATACAAAATATAAAGAAAAACTTCTTAAATGCGATAAATTGATTTATTTATACAATCAAAGCTTTTTAATAAGAATAGTTTAGTAAAAATCAAGAAAATCAATATTAAAGGAATTAATAATAAATTTCCCTTCATATTTTTGATAATGAACAATATGCACATAATAGGCAAGGCAAAATAAACAGCTATTAGTGATATCGCAACAATACTAGATAATATTTCTTCAGGAGTTTGTGCGTTTAATAGTTGTAAATTTAGGAGTGAGCATAGAGTTACAATCATGCATGATTCAATTGCGTATCTTATAAGTGCATTCAGTAATTAAATAATAAATAAATATATTAAGAGAGAAATTTCATTTACAGATTTCAAAAAAAACCTAATTATATATGGATGTAAGTTTATTCACAAATATTAAAAAAATTATTTAGATTGTATCTGAAATTAACTACTATATCTGTACACATCTTATTCAATCTATTTATGATTAATTAAAATATAGTCTTATTTTTACTTCTCCGTCTTTGTACATATTATCAAATTTACAGTCTTTACAAATCTTGAAATTTTGATAAATATTATAATAAATATATTTATTTTAATTTTAGTAATATCTGAGTGCCATTTTGGCAAGAACAGCCATTACTGCAGATTAAGCCATAAACATAAACAAATCGAAATTATTGATTAGAATGTTGCTTGTAGAGTAGCCCTGATCATCAAAATTAGAACCAAAAGATCGATTTGAGACTGGAAGACTTAATGATCCCAAGATTATTTCAAATTTCAGCAAAAACATGATGTTTTTTAAATTGTAAATACAAAAACTATTGTAATAATTAAAATTAACTCAGTCATGTCAAATAATTGAAAATTGAAACTGTTGAAGGAAGTGAAAAATTATGATAAATAATCTGGCATAGTGAAGCTATTCAAAGGTATCAGTACTATCAATTGCATTGCGTTGACCATTTGATATAACATCGACAGAGTTTTATAAGAAATACTATATAGTCAATATCTTATAGTTTGAAAATTTATCATTAAATAAGTAATTAGTTCCTCCTCTAGAACAGTATTAAATATTATATAACGCTACTTACAATAAAACTTAAAGAGAAATTGTGATAAAAGTAGCGACATAGGCTGTGGTGGTTACTGCAGTTTCAACACTTTTACTTTATAACAATTGTGCAGCTATAATTAAAATATATTATGATTGGTACTATAAAATTATTCACTTACAATTTAAATTTATTATTGGAACTAGAGTACCTTAAATTTCTGAAGTTTAGAGATAAGTTTTATATTTTTAAAAGAAAATATTAATTTCAATGATTAATGAATGGTAATTTTTATATATGAAATATAAAATATTAGTAAAAATAAGTCGTATTTTAGGAAGCGATTCTAAAAATTTTAGCATCCATAAATTATATACGCACTTTTTCCTTTACCTTCTAATTTATAATAAAATTTAATTAATATATCAAAAATACTTTATAAATATTACTTCTATAGACCTATCAATGAACTGTCATTAAAAGTTAATTAAATGTCCATATACTATTGGTTATTATTATCAAAATAGATTTAAAATGGGAAATTGTTAAAATAAATTTAAAATAAAATTAATTATGGAATTTTAGTATTTTTTGATTTTTATATTATCGTTTTAACTGATATTGATTTGAATTTGATATTTTTTAACTGCCAATAATTTGACTCATCGATAGATCAAATTAGATTTATCATATCTTAACTGTAGACCCTTTAAATTTAACTTTTAAAATTTTTTACTCCTGATAAATTAATATCTCTCTATACAAAATAGCTATGAAAAAATTTTCTAAGTATAAGATGTAGAGAAAAATTTAACGACTAACTTTCATTCTTGTAGTATTCACAAAAAATTTTACCCCATCGAGATAAATCGATTTTAAATATTTCTCTGCCCCAAACTTCTTCCTTTCTTATCTCTTCAACCAAATTACTTGAGGACTTGGTCAAAATAAGTTTTTTGTGCATTTAATCAAGGTCTACATTTTATCTTCTTTGAGTCTTTCATCAGGAAATTCATACGCATTTTTATCGTTAAAATACATGAAATCATATGAATTTTTTTTGACTTTCATTAAATCGAAATATCTCTATGAGTGATTTTTTCCATGAATTATGAGTAGGATGGAACATGTAGCTCATGTTTTGATCTACATTATTCCTTCTAGAGTCAAGTCGTGAAAAAAATCGCTGCCTGAGATAATTTCATTTCTTTTAGGGTACTCGACCAAATTTTGATGTTTGTTACATTGTAACAAACATCACCTCTGGTCAAATGGACACAATTCCAAAATGGACACAAATTCCGGACACAAACTCCGGACACAATTCCAAAGGCAGATTTCAGAGATCATCACTTATCTACAACTCTGAACGAAGATATACTCCTTTTTCCATCACAGTACAACTTTTTGATTATGAGGGGGGTCGAAAAAGAGGATTTCGAGGTTTTCTCTCTTGGGTGAAGAGATATTGAAAAATTTAGAATTATGTTTTGATAGACAATTCTATAAGCTAAGTAGAATATTTATATGAAAATTTATAGACATTAGGTTAGAGAGTTATTGAAGTCAAAAGTCAGAGCATCCAAATTTTACTTTTCCCTCAATAACTTCTTTCAGTGTGAGATTCATGGAAGATGAGTAGGGTAGAAGTTGTAGCCCATACCCTAAGCTATCGAATGGGGCATATATTCCAATACAAATTCCTTTAGGATACGGAGATAAATTGAAAATAAGGTCAAAAATTTTGTAAAATGATGAGAAATATTGAAATCGATTTTCCTCGCTTGACAAATTTGATGATGAAAAACTCAAATCAAATCTTAAGCAGATTATCTCATGAAGAACATTTCTTCTCCTATAGTCAAATCAGTAGCTAATTACATTAGAGAGATAAATCGAAAATAAATCTGAAATCGAAAATAAAGTATGAAATCTTAAATGTAACAAACATCACTCATATAAATTCTTGAGGCACCGAATTTAAGATTTTTATGAAGAGCATATTATGATCTATCATTTATCATCTATAAGTTTTTCAATATAAATTCACTGAGCAGAGAAAATCCCGAAACCCTTCTGGATAATTTTCGGAAAATCAAATTTTAGAAATTGGGTTTTCTAAAATCCGAAAATTATCCAGAAGGGTTTCGGGGTTTTCTCTGCTCAGTGAATTTATATTGAAAAACTTATAGATGATAAATGATAGATCATAATATGCTCTTCATAAAAATCCTAAATTCGTTTCCTCAAGAATTTATATGAGTGATGTTTGTTACATTTAAAATTTCATACTTTATTTTCGATTTCAGATTTATTTTCGATTTATCTCTCTAATGTAATTAGCTACTGATTTGACTATAGGAGAAGAAATGTACTTCATGAGATAATCTGCTTAAGATTTGATTTGAGTTTTTCATCATCAAATTTGCCAAGCGAGGAAAATCTATTTCAATATTTCTCATCATTTTACAAAATCTTTGACCTTATTTTCAATTTATCTATGTATCCTAAAGGAATTTGTATTGGAATATATGCCCCATTCGATAGCTTAGGGTATGGGCTACAACTTCTACCCTACTCATCTTCCATGAATCTCACACTGAAGGAAGTTATTGAGGGAAAAGTAAAATTTGGATGCTCTGACTTTTGACTTCAATAACTCTCTAACCTAGTGTCTATAAATTTTCATATAAATATTCTACTTAGCTTATAGAATTGTCTATCAAAACATAATTCTAAATTTTTCAATATCTCTTCACCCAAGAGAGAAAACCTCGAAATCCTCTTTTTCGACCCCCCTCATAATCAAAAAGTTGTACTGTGATGGAAAAAGGAGTATATCCTCGTTCAGAGTTATAGATAAGTGATGATCTCTGAAATCTGCCTTTGGAATTGTGTCCGGAGTTTGTGTCCGGAATTTGTGTCCATTTTGGAATTGTGTCCATTTGACCAGATCTGATGTTTGTTACAATGTAACAAACATCAAAATTTGGTCGAGTACCTGAAAAGAAATGAAATTATCTCAGGCAGCGATTTTTTTCACGACTTGACTCTAGAAGGAATAATGTAGATCAAAACATAAGCTACATGTTCCATCCTACTCATAATTAATGGAAAAAATCACTGAGAGAGATATTTCGATTTTAGTGAAAGTCAAAAAAAATTCATATGATTTCGTGTATTTTAACAATAAAAATGCGTATGAATTTCCTGATGAAAGACTCAAAGAACATAAAATGTAGACCTTGATTAAATGCACAAAAAACTTATTTAGACCAAGTCCTCAAGTAATTTGGTTGAAGAGATAAGAAAGGAAGAAGTTTGGGGCAGAAATATTTAAAATCGATTTATCTCGATGGGGTAAAATTTTTGTGAATACTACAAGAATGAAAGTTAGTCGTTAAATTTTTCTCTACATCATATACTTAGAAAATTTTTTCATAGCTATTTTGTATAGAGAGATACTAATTTATCAGGAGTAAAAATTTTAAAAGTTAAATTTAAAAGGTCTACAGTTAAGATATGATAAATCTAATTTGATCTATCGATGAGTCAAATTATTGGCAGTTAAAAAATATCAAATTCAAATCAATATCAGTTAAAACGATAATATAAAAATCAAAAAATACTAAAATTCCATAATTAATTTAATTTTAAATTTATTTTAACAATTTACCATTTTAAATCTATTTTGATAATAATAATTATTAGCAATCAGAGAGAGAGCATATATATTTATTTTACAAGTTGCATAATGTAAAAACTTTTTTTTAAAATTTTAGCTAAAAATAACAAGAGTAAATCCGAAAAAATTAAAATTTGTACTCTCAACCATTTTAAAGAATAATAGTTTTATAGAATAAATTATTATATATAGGGATATTGTATGTTTACTATTAAATTCTTTTCTTTTCTTTAAAAATAGTATAACTAACTATTAGTCTGAAATAGACTCTATACTCCAATCATATGTTGTTTTAAGTTATGATCCTACAACAATCACATTTATTATATTCTAAGATTTAAATTCTGTGAGAGTTTTATTTAGTGTTTGTAATTTCTAACTGAATTGCACTTTTACTTGACCTTTTTTTTGTGATAAAAATATATATTTATAACATAAATTTAATAGAGAGATAAAATAATAAAATAAATTATAAAGTAGACCTTTGGAATTGATCTTTTAAATTGAGGCTTTAAGAGTTAAAGTTTTTGTTGAATCTCTACTATTTTAATTTTATGCTTATGACGAACTCCCCTAATTTGTTTGATTTATAAATTATATAAAATTTTTGGGTAAATTTATGAAATTAACTTCATTGTAATACTAAATCAAAAAAATATTTAAACATAGTCATTTGATTAGTAGTCTGATTTGAACTACTACTATTATTGCTATTTGAAGTATTATTATCAATTGTTGAATTGTTATTTATTACCAAAACATCAGATATAGTCAAATTGAAGCTATATTCACTGCTCAATAGCTCATTAGTCTATAACTCCTGCAAGAGAATTTTCACTTTGTAAAATCCAATTAACAAATTCTTATTACCTGAGATATTCTGAGAAGATTAACTGTTTATGCAAAGCATGTTAGATGATTAATCAAAAGTTATTAAATTCGAGTTCTCATCGTAAGTCTCATATTTTTAAATTTAAGTGTTTTGTTTTAAGATTGTTAATTATACAAAGATGGTATCCTGTTATTGCTGAATTTGATTATTATAAATTTAGTTTGAAATTTATATAATTATTTTTATATTAAAAATTAATAGAAAAAATTGAACGATTTATTGAAGAAATTTATTATAAACCTAACCAATCTTTAATTACTAATGGCAAATTTTATTATTTTCTTAAATAATCGTTTTTTCTTTATAAATAATGAGGATTTTATTTAAAGAACTGTAAATTTTAATTAAAATTTATAAAATTGAATTTAAAAATTATACATTGATTAAATTTATAAATTAAAATTTATGCCTTTTACACAATAAGCATCTTATGGAATAAAATAAATCTATCGATAAATTAAATTATATTTTTATATTTCATTGTTTATATATATATACTTCTTTGATATTCAATTGGTTAATCAATATATAGCATATGTTTTATAAAAATAATATTAATCGATACTGCTGATTATATTCTAAAGATATTGGATCAAGTTTGAATTTAATAACATCGATAAATGGTGGGGTGTTTATAGTCACGATATTTTGTGAGAAATCTTGAAATCCATTGGAATCTCCCTAAGTGTTATTGATGGCCGTATTATTAGACTATTTTAATCCAATCTTTTATTCAATAAATTTGTGATAAAAATCAGATTATATAAATCAAAATAAATATTATCAGAGTCACTGTCATTATTTGTAGTGGTTTAATTAATATTCAATGAAATAGCACTATCTTAAATATTTTCAATTGGAATTGGCTCATTATTGGTGCTATTTGTATTAGTATTATCAATGTTATTTGTAGTATCATTATTAGTGTCTATGATCTAGGCAATTATCTATATTCCCAAAGTGTATTCATTAGAATAGTAGTAGTCAGATAATTTATTATATTAAATTATATATAATATAATGTCTATTAAATTCCTCAAAATACTTGATCTTATAGTATAATATGAATAAAATATATATTTATTATATTTAAATAATTTCAAAGTGATCGTATAATTACCAATATAGCCTGATATAGTTGGATTTATAGTAAATTTGTTATCAACTGAATTAAAAGTAATAAAAGTAGGAAGTGCATTTGTGATCTCCAGCTATTAATTATTAAAATGATAAATCACAATTTTTAATGATTTAAGATATATTTTATTGTATTAATAACAAGTATTACTATCATCATCGATTATATCTGGCAGTTAATAATAACTCAAATCCCCCACATAAAAATCTTAAATATCTAAATCTGTTATGTTTTATTAGAAATAAGGTGCCCCTGTGTTAGGATTCACTGTGATATTTAGAGTGTATGTTTTGCTCAATGAATAATCTGATAAGGTAATTGTCATTTCAAATTTAATTATATTTAAATTAAATAACTTAAAGATATGTAGCTTTATAAAATAATTATGTTTCATTTGAAATTTTTCAATTTAGTACTAATATTTAATCAAAATATATATTAAACAATATTTTTTCATAAAATTTTATTGTGACTGAATGAGTTCCTGCTTGTGAATTAAGAGTTGGAGATATAGTAAAAACTTATTTATTGGCGTCAATTGTCACAAAAGTTGGGAGAGTTGAAATGGTAGTCTAAATAATTAGTTTTAATATTATCATAACAAACTCTGATATCATTTCATCAATAATTTAAAAATTAAATTTTACTTAAAATCTACCTAGTATTTCCATCTACATCGCTTATGCTTGGTAGTGTATAACTAGTAATTTTTTCTTTATATTAAAAATATAATGCATTTTATAATAAATAGGCACTTAATATATATTACAAATAAACTAGTACTTTGATACATATTCACAGTTTATGCTACTAAATCAGTGTCAAATTAAGGGGGTGAAGTGTTATCTTTTATGTTAAGTGTGATATCATATGTGTATGTTGGGCCTAGTACCTATGCCCAAGAGAGAGTTATATATAAAATTAATAAATTCTAGATTTGTAGATTAAAATTCATAATTTATAGTTATTTTAGTTATAATAAATGTGCCAACGTGAGCATTACTAGATGTGTTAACATAGAGAGTATTATTTAAGCTTCCATAAGTTATAAATGAAAGCAAATATATTTATAAAGACATTAGTCATTGATTTAATTTCAATATAAATCTCTAAATAAAAATATTAAGGCAAAGAACTCCCATTTTTAAATGTTGCTGAGTAGGTCCATATAGTATCTGTGCAAGCTTAGTTATTGAAAGTCATAGTATAATTGATCATCTAAATTCCCTTTAATTATTAATTTACATACTATTTAATCTAGAGAATATTCAAATCTATAAGAAAATATTTACAATAATCTACCAGCTAACCATACCCCAGCCAATATAATAAGTGAAATTATCAGCTGCGGTCATCCCTACACTATTACTACTTTGACTGTAAGTTAGCGTGGTTTTTTCTATATAAAAATATGTTTGCGTGGTCTACCCACAATAATTTATGTCTGTGGTGATCTAGTCGATTTCAAGTCTGCTGTTTTAATAGCCAGTTTCTACTTAATAAATATCTTAGAGGTTTGTCTGGTATTATACGGATAGAGATGCCACCCAAGTAACTGCGTATAATTTTATTAACAATGATAAAAATAAGTACTAAAATTCACTTTAAAGTGGTGATTTTAAACCATTTTAAGATAAATAACCAGATTATTCATATAAATTTTCATTATAATCCTTGCTAAGAGTAATACTAATGTCTTAATTTGTGAAATTGAAGCAATTATAAATTGAATCTTAAATTGATAATATGGCCATGTGTTTTTTATTGCTATTAGAAGAGTCCGTTATAACAACAGGCATTTATGTTTCAAATTCATTGCGTTATAGGAAGAATGTTGCAGTGAAATTAATTTAAATTAAGTTTAATACTACTTTGAAATAATCATTAATAAGTCTAATAATTGGACTAATATTTATTATATTATAATAAAATTGAAAGTATATTGCCGAACTAGAAATAATCCTTTTTTTATTTTTTTAATAATATTTTTAACAAAATTTATGCATATTTTTATATTATTAGGGCTTAGCAGAGTCATATAGTTTTATGTATTTATAGATTAAATTCGTAGTGTCAATATATTTTTAATTTAATAGTGAAATTCAATTAAAAAATATAAAATCTGTTATTAAATTTAATTTAATTTCAAATATACAACAGCGAATCATAAACTCATCTAAAAAATATTAATAGATTTGATATTTTAAGATTACATTTATTATAAAATATAATAAAAAAATAGCATAATTAAATTCAATTAAAATTTATATTTACTTAAATTTTAACAAATTTATTTCACTGCATTACTATATAAGCTATAGAATACACACTTATATCTGCTTTAATAATTTAAAAATTATGAAAAACAACTTATACTTCAATAGAATACAATAAAGTCATTGATAATAGCCAAAAACTTAACTTAAGGTAATTATTAATAAATAATTAAATTTGAATAAATCTCCAAAAATTTAATGTATTCATACAATAATAAAGTTATAAGTTTATTAATTTGAACCATCATCATATCTCATTAAAACGCCAAACATTTAGCAATATATTATTAAATGTTTAGCTTTTATTTTACTTAAGAGTTCTATATAAACTTTTAATTTATACATATATTTAATTCACATAATTTAGAATTGAGTAGTTAGAGAATTGCATATTTTTGCACTTGTGATACAAGAAAGTTATATAAATATGGTGTTAATATAAAAATAAAAATAATATATATATTTTCTTATAATATACATGATTTTCTCTTAAATTATTTACTTGAAAGCATTTGATTTATAGATGTTATTTCTGGAAGTTGTTGAAAAACCATATAAAAATAGTAATCTTAATACTTCATTATAATTATTTTAATTAATTATATAAAATACCAGTATTAGGATTTTTGAAGGTATATTGAAATATTTAAATAGTTGGTGTATTAGATGAGTAGATTTCCCTACAACTAAAGAAATTTCCAATGTTGGATTAAACTTAATATGAAATATAATTATTGTTATAAAATAATAATTAATATACTATTAATTATATTTCCAGGTTTAATAGAAAAACAGTCTAGTTCCATTCACAAATGAATAAAATTAATCAGATTATTCAATAATTTAACTTTTAAACTGTAATTATCGTAAAATAAATGCGTCTGTATTATGATAAAATGCTTTGTCTAAAATAAAATATAAAATACTAAATTAATTTTTTTTAATAATAACGATACTCAAATAATTATGATTTCTAGTCTATACCGAGTGAAGTAGTATTTATAGCCATGAAGACAATTCTATTAATTCCCAAGTTATTAAGATTTATAGTAGCCTGAGCATAAATTGGCACTAGCCTTACTTAAATTTATTAGCATTATAAGTAAATAATTTCAAATTTTATATATATATATATATATATATATATATATATATATATATATATATATATATATTATATATATATATTACTATGGCTAAATCAGATAAACTTATGTAATTCGCTCCATCTTTTATCCTTATATAAGATTAATATCCAATTTAATGAGATAATAAATATAATTATATATTTATATTAATAAAAAATTGAAAGAAAAAGTATTTGATGAAAAATCCATTAGTAAAATTCCATAATTTCCAGAAATCTGTTTATATCCAATTACAAATCTACCATCATTTAATCTATCCATATTTTTTGTGAAATATCCTGGATCCCCTAGTTATATTCTACTGTAAATTCTTTTGAATAAAAAAACAATAATATTTAATAAATATTTCTTTCTATGTAAATATTTTTTAAAAATCAAAAAAAATAATAAATAAAATTTAATTAGTAATTGATTCTTTGAACAGTCATACCATAACTAGACAGAACAATAAAAATTAAATTAGATTTATCATTAAAATTGAATAGATTAAGTAATTCAAAAAAAGATCTATAATTTTTATTTTTAAATTTGTATTTAAAAAATCATTTTTTTGTTAATATATGATAGTTAATATTTTATTGTATTCATAAAATAATTTACATTGTATATGTAAAATAAATAATATTAATATGATATACTATATATTATATATATATATATATTTTATTTACTATTTATCAAAACAACCAACTACTCTATATTAGTGACTGAGACAATAAAATTCCCAGTGGGTTTTCCAGTGTCAGCCAATATATATCCAGGATGCTAATGACAGTACATAAAAGAAGTGTCTGAGTTATAACTACCATCATTTTTCTTTAACACCATAGTATACTAAATAATATTTCCTTGGTATTTTTGATTAATATATACTCATTAATATATTTATAATCAATAATAACTTTAATATATATTTTTTATATCAAAATTAATTATAAAAATTAATATTTTTGATTAACAAATATCGCTGGAATTTATTAATTTGTTGATCTGTTTATCATAGAGCCACACATTGTAATATTTATAAAAATAATTCCTTAAAATATAATGAATTCTTGAAATAATAATTATAATTTTATTGTTACATGATAGTCAGAGTGAAATTCCCCATCTTTATATAATAAGAAATAGTATTCATTTATCATTGAATTTTAATTTAAACTATAATTTATTTCAAAACTTCAAGTGAAAAATCGTAAGTAGTGGAATTAATAATCATTGGGTATTGATATGTGAAGCATTAATAAAAATTAGTATAATTTATAAGAAACTATAATAATTGTAATTAAAAAAATATTTCTTATTTTAATTACCAGCTCTTAGCAACTTTTATGTTTAGAATCCATAATCTATTATTAAAATTAATCATAATAGAATAGCAAAAGCATTTATAAATTTATCACACATTAATATATTATTGCTTAAAAAGAACATATAAAAATGCTATTTGATTGATCTATTTTCTTTTAATATAAATGCTAATTTTAATTTGATAATCTTTTATTTTAAATTTTAAGACTATTGCATTTTATAATTATTACTAAAAGATATTAATCCCTTATCATACAATCTTCGCTCACTTAATTTTATAATTCAACAATAATATAGACTGTCGGTATTATGAAACTTACAAATAAATCAGGAATTAAAGAATTTTATACATTTTTCATGTAGGATGATAATTATTAATCTTAATTGTTGTTCCCTTGTAGTTATTGAGAAATTATTAAGTCCCTTAATAATCTTTTTAGATTATTTAAGAGTCATTTTTCTTTTAAACTTATAAATAAAATTAATAAATAATTCTGATATAAATATTTAGTAATTGTAAAAGTTTAAGCAAGAGATAAAACCATTCCAAATTATTGTATCTATTTTTTATTATTATTGTTAAATATACTGCTTATATTTTTAATAATTACATCATCTTTTTAAATAATCTATAATATTTACAATTAGCTAATATTAATTTTTCAAAATATTTGATTAATTATGATTAATTCTAAAAATAGCCCATTTCACAATAATTTTCCTGAAAAATATAAATTGGGAAGTTATTTAATTTTTAGCAAATAAATTGAAATTATCTAGCTTAACCAGTTAGAATAAAAATGATATATTAATTTTTCAAGTATTGGCGAAAGGTAAATTTAGATATTAAAAAATATTTATATAATCTAATTAAATTTAAATTCCTTTATAATTACAAGAAAAATAAAAACTTAAAAATAAAATTAATTCATTAATACTTATATTTTTGGTATAGTTAAATCTTACTAAATCATCAATTTTTAATAATTTTTTTGAATAATATAATTTCAGGCATATAATGAGATAGAATAATAGTATAGATGCAAAAATAAAATATGATGGATTTCCAGTTCAAAAAAATACTTTATTCTTATAATTTTCCCCATTTTATTATAAACAATAAATAATAATTTTTTTGTTTATATACTGCATTATAATCCCTTAATTTTATCAATTGAATATCTTATAGTTCATTAAAGCAATTAAAATAAGTAAAATTATTTTTAAATATAGTGCTAACCTTTTTAAATTATGTTGTTTTACATATTTCAATTATAACTTTAAATTAATTATTTTGCTAATTTAAAATACAAAGTTAATCTCAATTAAAAAACATAATTTATATTTCTTAACTCAATTAATATTATTACCATTAAAAATAGCCCTTTTAATTATATATAGATTGATATATAATGTATTTTAAAAAATCATATTGATAAGATATCTCACTTTAGATTATCTATCTTACGATCTCAAAATTCTCTAGGTGAAATTAAACAGTGTTTAAATTCACAACCTTCATTTATGTAGCCACTCTGAATTTCCAAGTCAGGGAAATATGCTGCTATTTTTAACTAAAAATTAATTTCGGATAAGTCTCTCCTATTATTTTACTAAATACGTAAATTAAAGCTATTTTATTTGTTTTATTATAGACATCTACTTTTTTATTCTTTAAAATATCAAGTATTTCATTAAAAAGAAGTTTTTTTAAAAATAATTTTTGATTCATTTTATAAAAACTTTTAAATGATAGTATAATTTGTTATATATAATTATTTAATTTTTAAATAATTCAAATAATTTTATTTTTAATTATACACTTTTATTTAATTAGAAATATAAATTAATATAACTCTAGCATAGTAATTAAATCAATAATAATATTGATAATTTATCATATATTTATGAGCAGACTATTGCAGAAAAGAGCTTAGAAGTCGCAAGATTTCTTCCAGAATACTTTTTTCTATAATAGAAAATTTTATTATTATATTTTATTTATATATTTATTAAAAATTATGAACTTTAAAATAAATAAAAATCTATTATGAATTTCTATTCGTTCTACCTGAAACCCACTCGAAACAACATATTCGTAGTTCATTACTTCTTCATATCTGTTCTCACCGACACCCGACCCCCCCCCGTAACCCCCCTAAAATATCCTATTTCATATCAAATTTTTTATCCTTAGGGTCTAAATCGATTTCCTTCTTGACATCTCGACATCATAAATTTTATTTTTTTATATATAAAATTTCATAGTTTTATAAAATTTTTAAATTCTATATTAATGCCTTATATGATTTTATTTTTAAGTTTTGACAAGTTTCACAATATTTTTCAACATTTTTTTGCCTATCCTTTGTGAAAAATGTCTAAAAAATAATTTTCCATTAAAAATATTAAAATTAATTTATAATTAATTTTTTATTGACTACCTCCCACACACAAATTTTATTCTAAAATTTTTTTTTAGCTTAAATCAACTTCATTCGACTTAATTCATAGAAAAAGTATGATTAATTTTTTAATTTAAAAATTTCATTTTTTGGTATATGTTAATGGGAAAAAATAAAAATATTGAAATTTTTAAATTAAAAAATTAATCATACTTTTTCTTTGAATTAAGTCGAATGAAGTTGATTTAAGCTAAAAAAAAATTTTAGAATAAAATTTGTGTGTGGTAGTCAATAAAAAATTAATTATAAATTAATTTTAATATTTTTAATGGAAAATTATTTTTTAGATATTTTTCACAAAGGATAGGCAAAAAAATGTTGAAAAATATTGTGAAACTTGTCAAAACTTAAAAATAAAATCATATAAGGCATTAATATAGAATTTAAAAATTTTGATAAAATTATGAAATTTTATATATAAAAACATAAAATTTATGATGTCGAGATGTCAAGAAGGAAATCGATTTAGACCCTAAGGATAAAAAATTTGATATGAAATAGGATATTTTAGGGGGGTAAGAGGAGGTAGGGGGAACGGGTTGGTAGGGGGGGTACTATTAAGAAGGAGGGTACGGGGGGGTCGGGGGTACTGGGGGTACCACCAAGAAGGGGGGTACTACCAAGAAGGGGGGTACTACCAAGAAGGGGGGTACTACCAAGAAGGAGGGTACGTGGGGGGTCGGGTGTCGGTCAGAACATCTATTCAATAATAAAATAAATCAAATACTAATGAAGCCATATTAGTAAAAATAAAATACGATTTTAGAGAATCAAAGTACAGTTAATGCCAGAGCTTGCTTGGAGCTCTCTAATTCGACTCTGATTATTTAATTATCTCGGTGAATATTCTATAAGGTATCAAAATTGAAATTTAAATTAAACATATTCTAAATTTAATGAATTTTTTTAGAATTATTTTGTAAGTATTAGGTATTCTATCGGTTTTAAAAAAATTAAAATCAAATCATTAAATTAACTAAATATATTTTATTGTAAAATTTTCTAATTCTTGGTTTAATTCTTATACTCAGCAGATAGAGCTGTAATTCGAAAAGATGCAGTCAAGTCATAATGATATTTTGTATTTTTTACCTGCTAGCTTATAATTTATATTCTTCACTTACTAGAATGTAATAAATGATTCAAATTTTTAAATTTTAAAAAGTTTGTTGGCTTTGTTATATATTTCAATTTTCTTGATAGAATTATAAAGTAAAATTATATAAATTTAATAAATGAAATTAATTGTATTTTTCCAAATCAAAGGTATTTCATTACTAAATTATGAAGAAAGTTTAATTTCTAAAAAGATAATGTAGTTTCAGATATATAATTTATAATTTTATTTTTATTAAAGCTTCACAACTAAATTAATGAGTTCATATATTGAAAGTATAGAATTAATCAATATTTATAATATTGTATATTTAAAATTGTCACTGAAAATATTTAAAACATGAAAGGAGATAATTCTTTCCTGCTTAATGAAAATAATTTTAAAATATATTATAAGCAAAATCTTTTTCTATTAGTCTATAATTTTAAAATTAAAAAATATTCAGATTATAGAAATTTATGGAGCGTATAGGGGTCTTAACTTTTTAATAATATTTATGAGATTCATGCAAAACTATGTTGCTTGCTAAAGTTGATTTTTTTAAAGTTATTTACTCATTCATATATTTTATAATAATAGTGTTATAATATGGAATACTATACCAGGTTTTGTTGTTATTTAATACATCTTAAAAAATATTTAAAATTCAGCAAGTTTTATAAAGTATATTTAGATAAAGTAAAAGTTCCCTCTATCAGATGGTTGTATGCAATATGAAATAATATTATTTAAGAATTTGAATATTAAATAATTAAAAGAAAAACAGGACAAGAAACTCCCTTTTATTTTATTATTTTTTGTAATATAAATTATAAATGAACTATAAGGTGGAGACTCATAATTCTATGAAATTGATATTTGTAACTCTAGAGTATAATTTGCTGAGGCCTCTAGCACAAGAAATAACTAAATCAGCCTTTACAAATATTTATTAAATAAATATGAACTAATAATATATTTACCAGGCAACAATATATACTCTAGATAAATAAGATAAAATTACTCTTAAATTCATTATATATGCATTAAATAAAGCTAATTTAAGGATTTATAATTTAAACTATTCAATAAAAATAATTCTAAGACTAGAAAGATTATATGCTTTTCAAAAATCAAATATATGGCTAGGGAATAATGTGAAATGAAAAAAAATTAATATTATATAATTATATTATACTAGATAATAATTGTGGGTGTCGAACTTTATGATGAATATACTTTTATTAAAAGACTAGGTAAAGGAACGTAAGCCGAAGTCAGCTTATTTAAAAATAAGTAAAATGGAAAACTATATGCAATTAAATAGTAAAGAATTCAAACAATTGAGGAATTATTAACAATATTTATATATTATTAAACATATTAACAAAAATTTTAATATATTATTGTGATAATAAAATTTAAAGGACTACATGCAACTATAAAGAGAAATAAAGAATCTTCGTTCACTTTAATCATGTCCAGGTGTAATAAGGCTAAAAAGAGTATATTAATAAGGTGACATCTATAACCTAATTATAAAAAAGAATAAAAATTCCTATTATTTTACTATAATCTTTGCTTTAAAATTAACCTAATATTAAACTATCTAGAATATGGATCTCTAAGTGACTACATCATCCATAAGCAAAATAAGCTTGACGAGTCTGTCAAAATCCCTAGAATTAATATAAGATTCAAATTTTGTAATGATAGATTTAAATATATATATTTGAATCTTTACAATTAATACTGCTTTTATATATTGCAGTAATAAAAGCTATAAATTAATAGAGTTGATAATAATTAATTATAAGTAGATTATAACTAATATAATTATTTTAAAAAAATAATATTATATATTTCATGCATTTACATTATTAATGTATTTAGGTTTATCATTATTTATTATTTTTTCAATTTATCAATTTTATAAATAAATCTTTAGTAATCATAATTTTCATAGAACTTATTATTAATTTGTGAATTTATTCATTAGTATTTGCAAGCAGTTGTTGAAAGTTCTTAAACATATGTAAAGTCTTAAAATTATTCACAGAGATATTAAACCTGAAAATATACTAATAAAAAATAATACCAAAGAGCTCTTCACTGTATGCCTTACAGACTTTGGATTAGCGATTTCCACACAAGATATTTCATATTAATTTATGGATAACTGAATTGTAATTAAACTAAATAATTATAATGAATTGAATTTAAGATTACAAAAATGGGAAGATAAAATGTGGAACTCCTGGCTTCATTGATCCTGATGTAAACTAGGAGGGGAGTTTCTGCCCTGTATAATTTTAGGTTTAATATTTATCTTTGTATAGAAATTTTATTATAAAATGTTTATTTTGACAAGCAAACTGATGTGGATTTGGAAAATATTTTAAAAAAGCTTCATAATATAAAACATACTATTTTATAATAGTAGAGAGTTTATGATATATTCAAATAGAAATGTGATATTTATAAGAATTATAATAAAAATAATCAGTATTAATTTAAATGAGGAGATTTTATTGGCCAAGTAAGAGATAAAAATTAAAATTATTAGGATATCTTAAAAGTGGAATACAAAAATATTTTAATTGTTGTTAGATTGCATTAATAGACAAAAAAGATTAATTTAAAAATAAACAAACTTTTTTCCAGAAACTTTCCTAAATTTTATCAAGAAAACCCTTGCCATTTAAACTTAATTTATGTTGTTATTTTTATCCATATTATTTTTTAAATAGGATTTGAATAATTCTAATATAAATTATAAATTCAGTTTACTAAATGGTAAAGGATTCTCAACAAAGAGTGACATATTTGGATTAGGTTCAGTTATCTTTAGTTTATTAACTCTAAGGCCACTTTTCGAAGGATCCAAAGTTGATAATATATTATTTAATAATCAACATATGAATACTGAGTATGTGAAAATATAAAATGAATAGTAAATTTTAATATAAGTGTATTTTTAGATTAATATTCTTCAAAAAAGGTAAAATAATCTCATAATTCTTTTAAGCAATACTTTTCAACAACAAACAAAATTATATTATGTGTAAAATAAAAAATTCATTTAAAAAAAAAATTATTCTTGTCAAAAATAATTGAATTGATAATAAAATTTCATAAAAATTTTTAAATAAAGTATTAATTATCCTACTTTTAAAAAAAACTTGAGAAAAATAGTACTTTAAATAAAAATAAAAACAATATAAACTTTAATATTTAAGTTGCTATTTTATTATTTCAAAATGGAAAAATTAATTTAACTTAGAGAAATATTAATAAAAGGAGATTCATGTCTCAATTATCTTATTAATTCCGAAATTAATAAAATTCAGGAAATTGTTTATTCTTAAATTATAAAACAAAATAATCAAAATTTAAATACATGAAAATGCAACTAATTTTTATTAATATAAAATTTAAATTTAATATTTTTTATAATTTACTTTGGCAATATGTACTCAAAAAGGAAAAATCAAAGATTTCAAGCAGCTTATATGACTTATTCAATAAATATTATCTTAATCTTTAAATCTTATTAATAATTTTAATTTAAATTGTACCATATGCTCCTGCCAAATTCTAACAACAGACCCTAAGCTGACAAATTTCTTCATGTAAGATTATTTAATTTTTAAATATAACTTATTAGCATCCCATATTCCGCAGATCCTCCTTAAAGTAATCATAAAATAAGAATGCAAATTTCATAAGCCATAATTAATTAAATCAAAATTATAATAGTCTCAATTTTAATTATAATAATAAATTTGGGAAGACAGAGTAAATTAAAGAAGCTTTTACTTAAAACAGGCTACCTATAAAAAATATTTTAGGGGTTTTGGTGTTTTGAAATACGATAGCAAAATTAAAATTATAAAAATTACACATAATTTCCAAATAGCTTGATGAATATATAAAACCCTAATTTTTTCATTGAATTAACAATAGTAAAGTAGAGGTAAGTTGTTTACTAAAAATTATTCTAAATTAAAGAAATTGTTTGATATTCCAATATCGGAATATTATTTTCTCATCAAAATATTTTCCTCATAAATATTTAAGGGATTAAAAATTTTTTAAATATTCTTAAAATCCTGATTATTGATTGATAATTTTGGAAAAAATAATATTGCTCTCTATTATTTTTTTTTGGATTATAATTTACCTATATAAATTTTTATAGAGTATGATAGATAAGTTTTGTTATAATCTGATGATAAAGCTAGACATATTTCTTAAGAGAATATTGCATTAAAAGTTAAACCTATAAAAATATATTAAAATATAATTTTAATTACTAGAATATAATTGATTTGTAAATTAAATGAAAGTTAATAAGAAATAATTATAATAATTGGCATAATCTTTTTTAAAACTTATAAAAATATAATATGGCACTTGTGTATATATAATTCAAAATAAGCTGGAGTTTACTAATTGTGCTATTATATCACTTCCCTAAAGTGAGATAGAATTGATTTTAAATTTAGGCAATATGTTTAGTTAATTTTGAATTCAAAATTAAAATTGATATAATACCATTTGTAATAATACGATAGAGGGTTACCGCTTATAGTAAAGTCAAGCTTTTTTGGGAATTTATATCTAAAAAAGTCCCATATTGTCAAGGTTTCAACAAATAAACTGCTAATTATATAATAATTAATTTTAAATTTTTTATTTGATTTTTAAATCAAATATTTTTTAATAATCGATATTTAAAACCAGGGGTAATGGCCCCCTGGGGGGGGCCGCTAAAATATTTTTCTCATTCTTATAAAATGTTCTAAAAATGACTAAAACATCAAAGAAATATGTTATAACGTATTAATTAGTTCATAAATGACATTTTCAAAAGAGTCTAGTGCAACACAGATAGTAGTAAAATTTCACATTAACATCATAAGAACATTAGATATTAAATGAATATTACTATTTTTTAATAAATATCTTATGTATAAAATATTTGTGATTTCACTAAATTAATTACTGATATAATTATTAACTGCTATAAAAGTTTATAGTACTATCGTTGAGGTATAATTATCTATTTTTTAACATTAATAAAGAGCTCATCATACTTTTATAGCAGTTAATAATTATATCAGTAATTAATTTAGTGAAATCACAAATATTTTATACATAAAATATTTATTAAAAAATAGTAATATTCATTTAAAATATAATGTTCTTATGATGTTAATGTGAAATTTTACTTCTATCTGGGTTGCTCTAGACTCTTTGAAAAAGTCATTTATGACCTAATTAATACATTATAACATATTTCTTTGATGTTTTAGTCATTTTTAGAATATTTTATAAGAATGAGAAAAAATATTTTAGCGGCCCCCCCCAGGGGGCCATTACCCAAAACCAGTTAAAGAAAATTCAGCAAATATTTCTGAAATCACAGCTGCACAAATTTAGACAAAATTTAAGCAATAATAATAATATAAGAAGTTTGATAAATCACGATCAGTAAGTAAAAGTAAAAAAGAAAAAACTCTTAATAATATATTTTCAAATTAATTAATATTGCCTGAAAATAATCTATTTTCAAAAATTATTAAATTTAAGTATTTTCATAAATACTATTGACAAAATAATTTAATTTTTAGGAAAATAGAACATTTCATTATATGTTTATAAATCTTTGATACTACTATTAACAGTTACTTGATTTGAGAAATAATATTACCAATTAATTAAAAAATATTGATTTATAATTATGGTTGAAGTGTAAAAACAACCTCTTTAAATTCATAATTATATAAAAATTAACATTTAAAAATATTTCTTTAGTCTTTTTAGAAACATTTACTCCAAAACCTTTTACTATATTTTTTATTTCAGTAATATAAAAGAGCGATTTTCAATAAAATTAAAACATTTATACAAGCAACCCTATTCAAGTGACTTAAAATATTAATTTGCCTAATTTTTTTTACATATTAAATATGTGTTTAATTTTAATTTTAATATTTTTTTAATATCAGCTCAATTAATCTTATCCAAGAATATTAGTAACTAGAGTAACCCAAATCAGCGAAAAGAAGTAGAAATTCATCTATTTATATAAATTGAGTTATTTACTATTTACTCAATAGTAAAATTTATCAACTAAAAATAAATTAAAAATTTTTATCTACCAAGAAAACTAAACCGAATAAACAATCAGATAAATTTGGGGTTATGGAATATATTAGAGAATTAATTCTTTTAAACCAAAAATTTTAGTATAAACTAATATTTTATTCTTTAAATGAATCAGATATGATTTTATTTTTATAATTTTGATAAATATATCATGAATGATATTCTAAAGTAAAAACCGACAAAAAAAATTAGTTAAAATTAATTTGAAAAATTCTATTTTGTATCAATTTTTCCAAATATTTATATAATCGTTTAAACTTTTAAAATCTGAAAATCTCGAAACACTAATTAGGCATATAATCTTTTATTTGACTATAATATAATTTAGAATAAAAAAAAGAATATTAATATTACTAAAAATTACTATATTTTCTAAATTTATTATTCCCCTCCTTCTGAAAATCTGATTCTTAAAATAAACTAGAAAGCATGAATGAATTTAAATTAAAAATTTTCCATTAAATAAGTGAAGATTTGTAGAAAGATGAAAATTAAAAAAATAATCACAAATTCATAATTACAACAAAACATAAAGCTTAAAAATCTAAAGCAAATTAGAGTAGAAGCAATAAATTTAATAATTTATTATTAAAAAAATTGTTGAAATATTTAAAGATTTCAATTTTAAATGCAATAAAAACTAAAAAACTTGTCGTATTTTTATTCAATAATAAATCAATTGCTGTAATAAATAATATTTTGTTGTATTATTATATTTTGGCTACTATTTTAGTGAAAATTTTATCTCAATATATTTTTAAAAATTCAAAATATTTCCTTCAATGTATACACTAGAAAATTTTACAATGAACATTTGGAAAATATATTTAATCATTTTTATATTTTATAAAAATGTATTTTTAAACCTTTTAACTAGTGAAAAGCAATTCATCTAATTATAAATTAACATTTTAATAAATGGGTTTAGAATAAAGACTTAGACCACAATTCAGAAATCATGAATAATTGTAATAAGTACATTAATAGCCTGAATTAAGTTGAATCGTACTCTTAACAATCCATACTCTAAAACGATGATTTATAATTTAAATATCAATATAAATGACTAAATAATAAATATAACACTTAAATACAATTCAATAATATAAATTTGATAAATTTAAACGATGTTATAATGAAAAAGGAAGTAGAAAATTAATAATAAAATGCAGTCTTTAGAAATGACTCTCATGATAAACTTAAATGTAAAGTTATTATTTGAAGTGTTAGCAAAAATATATATTCAAAATAGTATGTATAACATATAATAAGTTTTATAATTTACAATTATTGAATTATGAATATTTTCTGATATATTAATCAATATAAACAAAAAGATAAAAATTTTACTTTACTAAGAATCAAACATATTTATTTATAATTTAAACAAAAATTTTGGAAACTTTTATAGAGACAAAATGATAAAAATAAATTAAATTTTTATTTTAAATTCAAATACTGTTTTTACATTTTATTGACTTCGATGATATCATAGATGAATACAATGCACCTCATTGCTTGGATTTGAAATTAAACCACCGATTTTCCATCAATAAACATATTAGCGAAAACAGATTTGAAATATTTGGCAAGGTATCAGATTAGTATCACTAATTTATTTTATTAAATTAAATTAATATTTATAAGATAAGTAACTCATCATAAAAGTGAAGGAATCAAATCGTAATTGATGCTAAAAAGGTGAGATTTATAAAAATATGAAATATTACAATAAAATCAATATGAGTAACTCATCATAAAAGTGAAGGAATCAAATCGTAATTGATGCCAAAATGGTGAGATTTATTAAAATATGAAATATTACAATCAAAACCCCTTAGTGAGGTTTATAAGTGCTTTGATTTGTAGGGTATAGTTGGGGTCTTATTGGGGTTAGTAGAGAAATAAGGCCAATTTGCAAATGAGAAATAAAAATTAGCGAAATTTACGGTCTATTTATGATGAGTAATATTTAGATTTACTGCTTAAGCTTAGGTATGGTACAAGTATTAATATAGACTTAGTCAAACCAGTAATGAATTATGCAGCTATAGCAAAGCTCCTGCGCAAGAGTGCCTCAACAGTTTGGTATCATTGCTTGTTGGCTGTTTAGCATTATAATTCAGGCACTTGAAAGCATCCTGCAAGAAATAAAAGTTTTCACAACACCATATTGATTACCTTTGCGACTCGAAGACTTTAAAGTATTGGGCACACTTTCCATTAGACTAGGGAGCTGTAATGTTTCATCGTAAGTTTCCTGACATGCATATCTCTCCTTAAACTATAGCCAATATTTATAGAAGAAATGGTATTACTTTCAAGACTGTCACAGAGTGAAGAGAGTGATTGATTTTACAGTGCCATTTTATAGTATAATTTAAACTATATAAATGATTAAATGCAGAGAGCTATTACCAATAACATCAAGTTCATACACGCTGATGAAGCAGTGTTTACATTCAACACCTTTATTAATAAGTCTTGGTATAAGAAGTATGATAATATAGAAGTCTACGATTAGAAAGTAAAGGTTGTAACCCATGCAATTTTAGCAGGTATAAGTGAAGACTCAGACCTAGAGAGTTATGTTATTCACCCTCGCTCTATAAAGCGAGAGTAGTATATAGAGTTCCTACATAAGCTCAGAAAGAAGTATAGTAACCAAGAGATCATCCTGTTTGTAGATAACCTCTCAGTTCATAAGACTAAGGAGTCTAAGAAAGCTTATGAAGAGCTAAACAGAACTCCTGTATACAACGTTCCTTATAGCCCATAATTTAATGGAATTGAATTCTACTGGAGTTAAATCAAGACTCACTACAAGAAGCTGCTGCTGTATCATCTGATGCATGACTTGCCCATCGATACAGTAGACTTAATTCAAAGCAGCTGTAAGAGAGTGAGCCGAGACAAGACAACTGTCTGTGCGAGAGAGGGAAGAATGAATGTTTATAAATAGGTTTTAGATTTAAATGAATGAATAAGTTCACATATTAAACTAACCCATAAAGGGGTTTGGCTTCTCTTTCTTCCCCTCTTCTTATGGCTTGCTTAGGCCCATATTTCTTCTCTTAGTGCCAGCTCCTGCATCTATGTTCATTTCATCTGGTTTTTAGACATCTTTATAAAGCCTCTTGCTCACCTCATAAATTGCCTGCAACTTTCTTTCTCTGTGAACCTTTGCATGCTCTTTCATAAGATATATGCCAGTGCCAGATTTTCCTACAAAGTTATATGTCAAAGCTTACTTGAAAGATAAGGATGCTTCTTAAGTTCCTCTAGCCAAGCTGAGCTTATTAGAATGCCTTGCTTTTTCTAATCTTCAGGAGAGATAGAATATCGTTTCTTATGTGCTTCTTCAATTATTTCTCCGAGATACTCCTCTTTTATTGTACCAAGAACACCAAAGAAAAAGTTCCTCTCTGGTAGTTTATTAGAGAGTTGTTTCTTGGTAGGAAGGTAAACCACAACTTCCTCATCTGACATGGCACCCTCATAAAGATTAGTGACTGAAATCTCAGGGTAGTTAGGAATTTCTATTAGTTTAATCTCTTTATTTTTAAAAGCTTTCTTCTCCTCGCAAAGTATTGCTTTCAAGAATGAAATTTTGGTACCTTCCATCGTTGGAAGGAATAATCCAACTGTTTAAGATGTTAATAGTCGTCAAGTTATCTTACCATGTAAAGCTAGGTATCGATAGAGATCTTCCTTACTTCTGAATCTAGAGATCATTTCTTGAGCCTCGACTCTTTTCACTTGATCATTGAGTGATTCCATCTTTGTTCCTCTTCCTATTAATGAATTTCAAATTATAATTTATAGACTTCTGGATCCTATTGTTTAAAAATTTACTATTAAATATGGGCATCTTATAGGAGGTCAACCCTGTAAAGATACGTGGAGAAAGTTCGCAGAAGCTGGAACAAACTTCAGAGATGGAGCTCCATTTTTATCAATTAAGTTCCATTATATTAGTACTAAATTTGTTTAAATTTAATTAGTACCGGTACTAAATCCGTTTAAGTTTAATTGGTACCAATTTAATAGTACCAAAACTTAACTAGTACCTAGTTTTAATCCAGTGAAGTTTTAATGGAAAAGTTCCAATCTGGTTTAAAACTTAATTGGTACCAGTACCAACCTGAACTTTATCTGAGTTGGTACCAGAATCAAAATTATTAAGAGTAAAATTACGAAAATTATACTTATAAACTGAGTATAAATATGAAGTCTTAGAGCTTAGATCAAACCATCATTAATGCTGTTGCAACTCCTATATAGTCCAGATATAGCTATAGAGGTTTTAAGAGCTTTATAATAGAAATTTAAATTTGAATTTAAACATGGCGGTCAACTTAAATCGTAGAGCGGCACTTTTAGGAGCAGGTCAATCAATGCTCAACTTTGGCTCCACTAAAAAGCCTGAAATCATTTATGTTGAGAGGGAGGTAGAGCTAAGAGCTCTTGAATTTGAAGCAGAGGTTTTTATCATAGAAGTATTAAACAAGAGGGAGAGTGCAGAGATAGGGGTTTAAACTTAAATTGATTATGTTGAGGAGCTAAAAGAACAGCAACCAATCGAAAAGATAAAAACATATTAATGTGAAGACTGCTAGAATCATTTCTCAACTGAACAAACCTTGAAGAGACACCTTAAAGAGGTACACTCTGGCAAAGCCAAGATATATTTCAAGCATGAAAAGGTGGATGGAAGGTATTAATGCACGACTTGCATGAAGTCTTACACTCACTCAGCTAAGGTTAAAAGACACATGCAAAAGCATCATTTAAGCGAGTTTTTAATGTAAGATTAAGAGACTTAAAAACTTATACCTGCCAAGAGAAAGTCTAAAACTCTTGAATCTTTAAGAGAGTAGTAAGAAAAGCTCAAGAGGCAGAAACGATATGAGTCAATGAATCAACCTGCAGGCAATACATTTTTAGCATGCTTCTAAGAGAGAGCTATGTATATTCCTGCATTAAATGCTGTTGATCTTAGCAGTTGTATAGAAAACTACTTGAATATAAACGTGCCTAGCAAGGCAAAACTTATAGTAGTCGACTAGTTTGCATACAAGTTATATCCTTTAGTTATCTTATTAAGAACCAACAGTATTAGAACGAGTTTGCAAATGAATACATGGTACTTAGAGAGGCCTAAAGAAAAGACTGCAAGAATTTGCTTAAGCTAAATGGTGTTATTTTAAGTTATGGTTTCATCGCATTAAGGCTTAAGAAATTTGAGATGACTCTGAGAGACTACCTATATCACAATAGATATCCGGATGACTTGAATGATATACTTTCAGATATGATTAAGGGTGTCTAGGAGTTGCATGAACTTGGATATGTTCATAGAGATCTAAAGCCTGAAAATGTGATGCTCAACCTCTGTCCTTTAGAAGTTGTAGTTATCGATTTCAATAGAGCCTTAAGATAAGAGATTGTAACATTAGCAAAGGTTCTTGGGACACCAGGATACTTCCCAATCAGAGAGAAGTGGACAAATGGCTCTGTTTAGTGGGATGTATGGGCAGTTGCTGCTATCATATTAGAAAGTGACATGGAAAGCATGTCTTACTTTGGTACTAAGCATGAAAAACAATCAATTAGCTTAGCTTAGAAGCATATAAAGTAAGAAGATGTCTGCGAAGAAATAAAAAGCATAGTAGAGATGATAATCGTGAGAGCTCCTTCATATCCTAGATAATCATTAGATGACATACTTGAGCCACTAGAGAGAGCAAGATTCAAGAGATACAACAAAGACAAGCAGATTAAATTTGTTTGAATTAAGTACTCTAATACTCATTAAAAATTCATTAAATTCACATAAAACCTGCGTTTTCTCTACTAACCCCAATAAGACCTCAACTATACCCTACTAATCAAAGCACTTATAAACCTCACTAAGGGGTTTTGGGGTTTTGAATAAAATCAATATATTGCAATAGATTATTATTCAAAGATAAATATATTCAGGAGATTATTCATTTAATAAAAAAATAATAAATATTAATAAAATAACAAATTTTTTTTAATTTGCATATTATTTTTATTAAGCAAAATCTAATTATCATAATATACTTTTTAAACTTTTTGATAAAATGCAAAAATATTATTTTATATTATTTAATAAAATACCAATTAATATATAATGTATTAACTATTGATAAACAATATTTCAATAAATAATTGTTCTAACCGAGTTACCCCTCCCACCCATCCCCACCCTAAACTAAGAAACCCCTCCCCACCAAATCCTGATACCCATCACCTCTAACTTTCCTTCACTAACTTATTAAATATAATGTCATTGCAACTTTTTGTTAATAAGATTATAATAATTTATTTAGGTATAGATCCTTAACTGTTCACCCCGAGCCCATCCCCCACCTCCATAATAATTAGTATTTTTTCTAATTTTTTATTTGTCTTGCAGACCGAAAATACATGTAGTGCAATAATTTTATAGGAATCACTTTGTCCGTTGATCAAATTGGTTATAAGCTTTTATAAGAAAATGTTATAAAATCAAAAGTTAGTGAAGAAAAGTTAGAGGTGATAGGTATCAGGATTTGGTGGGGAGGGATATCTCGGTTAGAACATAAAATTATTTAATAAATTTCAAAATCATTTAGTTTTTTGCATTAAAAATCAATTGATAAATTAAATCATCGAATGTAAATTACCACAATATTGATGAGTTAGTAGTATTATATTAATTGGTACATTTATTTTATTAATTTAACTATATTTATCATCATAACTTTTACTCATTCAACATCTTTTATCCAAAACTTAATGCTATTTGCATTGTAAAATGCATTTTATATAGGTTATTTAAAAAAAAATTATACAATTTTGGCTTAAATATCTCGCAAATGCTTTAATTTATTAATATTTCTATTGCAATTACTCTTAAATTACTAAAAACCATTCAATTTATAGTATATTTAACTGATTTATTTTATTTAAAATATTTGAATACAATATTTATATTAATTATTTTAAATTATTGACAACTACTAATATGTATTTTTTTCATATTTTTCACAAATATTTTTAATTTCTTACTATATTTTAAAAATGAGTCATATTATAAACGATAATCTTGAAATTAATAAATCTAAAGTATTTCATTAATTTATCTTATTTTTTAAAGAATATTCTAATATAATTCGATTTTCTTTAGGAGCAATATTTAATTAAGAATCTGATCAATTTTAAGGTTAATCATTAAGATATTAATTCGATGTCTTTGACAAGTATTTATTATTTTCTTGTTGTTAGATGAGAACAGGCTGACCATAACCTGATACTGCCTGATTTTATAGAATTTTCATAAAATAAATTTATAAATGTAAACTATCTAAGTGAAATCAGCAATAATTTGGAAATAATTGTAAGAATATATATTTATAAGGATAATTCTATTTTTTGATAAAATTCATGAAATCATTCATAAATTTTATTACATCCATGGTTTTTAATTATAATAATAATAATAATAATTATTATAATTAGATCACATTGAGGTCTCTGGGGACCCCCGATCTTAGTTGCTTTTTAGTGCAAATAAGGGACAAGCCCTTTTAGTTAAGTGGAGATTCTCTCCTGTATACTGAGTCTTCATCTTCTTCTGTTGTTTCTTCTTCTTTTTCCTCCTCTTTGTTTACCTTTTCCTCTGTTCTGTCTCATGTTGTTTCTTCTCTTTCCCCCTCTTCTTGGTCCGGCGTGTAGGATTTGGACTGTCTCTCCCATGTCTTTGAACTTGAATTGCGTGACAAAGTGTTTAATATTGATTGAGAATTTGAGTTCTTTGGCGGCTATGCAGCCTTTGCATCTTGTAGTGATTAGTTAGACAAGGTCGCTCTTCATAAAGTATGTGTGTTTTTGAAGACATTTGATGTAGATTTCTACTCTGTTTAGGTGATCATGGTAGTCTGCTGTGACTGAGATGCAGCTAGTTTCATTAGCTGTGATATTTTTCATTAAGATTATTACCAGGAGTCTGAAGAATTCGGCAGTGGCGCCAGTGGTTTCTTCCAGAGAGCCTGTTTTTTCCTTAATGTCTTCTTTTGAGCTCGTCTTCGCTCTTTTTAATCCATGTTAGTAAAGAATTTTTATCAATGCTTTTTATCATGGCGTTGATAACATTTGAGAAAACCTTTATATGTTTGTAAAGAGTCGAGTTAATGGTGTTGAGCCAGATTGAGATGCATGATTCTCTTGTGTCAAACCTTTGGATAAGTTGTGCCTTAGTGATAGTCTACATATCTTTAAGGTTGCTAACTAATTAATTATAAACTTAATTTTAATCATTACTATTTAATAGTAATTTTTAAGGCTCTACCTTTAATTATTAATTTGCTATTTAGTACCCCCTGTTACCGATGACGTATTTGACGTTTGCATCTTCGCAAATTTTTCGGTAGTGATTCCTTAGTCCTTCTGAAAATTCAGACTGACTATATATGTAGTAGGTATGTTGGCTGGAGACTTCATTTATAGATGGTTTTTTGTCGTAAGCGTCGTATTCCTGTTATTCTTCGACTGAGCTCCAGTCTTCTTGGTTTCGGAATAGAGGACTTTTTTTGTTATTAATCTACTATTTCTGTTGGAATCATTCAGGTTATATTCATATTCTCGGTACTTCTTTTCGAAGTCCTCGAGTTCTTTTTGGTGTTAACTATCTCTGATCACATATCGATCAGATGGGGGGGTGTTGGTTAATTTTCACTTTCTTAAGGTGGGGAGGCCGAGTTTGAGATTGTTGTTTCCTCAATCTTATTCTGAGGTCTAATGAACTTGTTGTTAATAGATACTAGTCTAAGCATCTAAAAAAGTTGCTAGGTCCAAAGTTGTACTGAATCATCTTTATTGTCCGTGACGTATTAGAGTTTAGTCAAGAGTATTTGGAATTAGTTTAGTGTATTGTAGCCTTTTCTGATTAGTTTTCTAGCTATGAAGGTTAGAATTTCTAGTATGTGAAGCCCCCATTATTCCTTGTTTGTTTTGATGATATATCTATAGTATATTGTGCTAAGTGATGGGTTTGGTTATTTTCGATATCTCCCTGTATGATATCTCTTTAAATTTTGCTCAGTATACCCATTCTGTGTTTCTTATTTAATAATTGGTTTTTAATTATAAAAAGTCTTTGATTTGTAATTTTTTATTTAAAAAACTATCTGAAGTCTCTTCCATTTTTAAATTATATATGATTAAATATAATTTATTGGATTTATAATAATTTGCCACATTGCTTTTCATTCAAACTACCATTATATATGCATATTCTTTAAGATATTAAATAAACAATTTTATTTTCAATTTATTTTCTATCCCTAAAAAATTGATTTTATGGTTATGATAAATTGCTATTGAAATGTTAGGGCTGGCTATATCTTTATTATATTGGCTCTCCCTGTGTATATTGAATTACATTCTAGTTGTTCAAGTAATTGTTAGAAGATTCTAAATTTTATTACTGCATAGGGATTCCTTAATAGCTAACAACTTAACCATCAACTTATTGCTTTAAAATATTTTATTGCAAAATATAATAATGAAAAAGTCTTTAGTACACTATAAAAATTTTCAAATATATTGCAATCTATGCTTGTAATTTTATTACTATAAGTTTTGAGTCTACTCCACCAATCTCTCAGATTCAAGTTGCCACTTCAAAAGTCTTCTCCTTTTTATTCTTACTGCAATACACAATATAATACAAGTCAAAATGAACACAGACACAAGTACAATTAGAACTATTTTTATATAAATTTGAACATTATTATGATTTATTTAGAAATACAAATTGCATGTGGGTTATTCGAATATATCTGAAAGTTTTAAATATAAAATAAAATAAATATATACTATAGCCCAGACTGGAAAAGGTTTCTTGCATCTCGATTTTGAGCAAAAAATTAGATTCACAGAATAAATTTTCAGTGCAGAATTCTCCATCGCACACATCATTAAATAAACAAATAAATATTATGCATATAAATTTTCTATAAAAATTCAAAGTTCAAATAAAAATAATAACTAAATTTATAATTATTAAATCATAGTTTTACTTTGAATATATTGTAATTATATTAGTTCTTTGAGCACCCCAAGACTTAACTAATTTCAAGAATTATTGCCAATATAAGTAAAAGCATGTTTATAGCTTAATAGGAGTTCTATATAAATACCATTTTGATAAATATTTTATTGCTTTTCAATTCTATTTTTAATTTAAATAATTTTGCGATTTGATACTAATACACACAACAAAACAATCCAGAAAATTAAAGTTTAGATAAATTTACTATAACTAATTACTCTTTGAGTTGCAGATCATTATAATTTATTAATGAATTGGAAATTAAATCTTATATACTTTTATTTTGTATAAAATTTTAAATACTATGAGAACTAACATTTATTAATTAAATATAATGATGCGGCAAGACTAAAAAGTTAAAATACTAAAAAAAATTATCGATAATTTTACATCTCTTATTCATTTTTTATAGTGTCTTCTTTACAGAATAAATAGTAGAAAACTGTTGGGAGTTTTATTTAAAAATAAAGAACTCATATAAATTTTATTTTATTAGAAAAAACCTTTTTTAGCCACATCATTTGAATAATAGATGCTGGGCAATATAACATCAAATATCTCATATTCATAACTATTTATAATTTAATATCAGGGGGGGGAATATCAAATTTAAGAAGATCTTTTTCATAGGATTTCTTATAACTCATCTACCTGTGTACTATAAATCTGTAAATTTATATTATAATTCCAAATAAATATCCAAATATTTTTTATCTTATTGTACCTATTAAGATTGAAAAGAGAAGACATATACAGTAAACAAATATATGATAAACAAAGTAATTCGTAGTGAATAATCAAATTGAAAAATTTATTCTCTAAATTAAATTAAAACATAGCTTATTATAGTTACAACTTTATTTTATAATTTAAATTATTAACCTTGTAGTGCTTTTTTTTATATTATGTTTTTATGTATAAATAAATAAAAAAATTATAACTTTTTAGATTTTAAGATATTTGCTTATATATCATTTGCTCTGTATTTAGTTTGCATTAATTAAAATTAAACTTACTTATTTCAATAAAATAACAAGAGATGTTTGACTGTAAACTAAATACAGACTCTGCTGTAAACAATTCACCTAACTCCCATGAATATGATTTTAATTACAAAAATATAATTTTTATCTATTAATATATAAAAATGTACTAATTTATAATAAAAAAGGTTAATTTTGCAGTAAAGTATAAAAATATTAGCATTTTATATAATGATTTACAGAATTTAGAATTCATAAATGCAGAAGTATCATTAAATCTTAATGGGAATAAAGAAATATTTTTAGGGATTGTTATTATATTATATTTAATATTTCTATTAACTTTTTAAATTAAAAATGATATAATTAATACTACATTTATATTTAGATTATTACTTTTACATATAGATGAATTAAATTTTTATTACTCCATAAAATTTTCAAAGTGTAACAATGAATTTAGGAAAAGTTCAATTATCAAAAGTATTATTTAAATAATTCTTATTTTTAATATATTTTTAAGATACAATATAAATAGTTTCTAACACTAATTTATAAATTTTTATAAGTCTTTAAAATAATAATTGCAAGTAAATTATTGAATACGAGAAACATTTGCTTTTAATTACTAATTTTTAATGTAGTTAACCGGCTTATTTTGCTGTTTTCATTAATATAAGAAATGCTTTATTTATTAATTTTTAAGCTTTAGCTTTTACTATTCCAACAAAATTGAGATATAAACCCCAATACATAAACCCCAATACATAAACCCCAATACATATGTACACATAGAATTTATAAGTTGATAAAAAGTTTTAAGTATATCGATAAATAAGGAAATTTAAAAGGACAGAATTTAACTTAATTTGAGGGAGCCGATCGAGAGAATGCAAAAAGTAGGGTTGGCATTATCACAGCTCGTACAAAGTTTGAATATGATTTGATTAATATGATTAGAATAGTGTGATTTTTAATTTTAAGTTCATAGCAACCATAAATCCAGTAGGTTGTCGGGGCCGTTCTTGAGATTTTTTAAGAATGGTAATACTATTATACTGGCCGGACCCCTATAATCCAGCGTGTTGGCTTAAGCCAAAGGACATTTTTCAGGGCCAAAACCGGCCCCTCGATTTTTCGATTTTTGGTGCCATTAACTTCTAGCTATTCCCGTCTTCACATTTCTACTGGCCATACTTCAGTTATGGATAGGCAAAGGTTAAATTTTGAAAGTTACCGCCGATTTCGACATTTTTTCAAAAAGCCAATTTTGGCTTTGGCCCATCTTGAAAAATCAAAAAAATTATCATAGCTCTTCAACCAACCACCTCCTTGCAACTCTAAGCTACTTGATTAATGAGTTATAGTAAATACTTATTATTTGAATTGGTTTGGCTGTGAGCCATCAATAAATCCGGAAGATATAAGCAAAAAGTAATTTTTTATATAGTTAAGGACCAATAATTCAGTCGAAATTTTAATAATCCAGCTGTTTAATACTAAAATCCAATCGAATTAATCATTAAAATTAAGCATAAATTAGATGAATCCAGTGACTGGATTTTAGAATAACTCTGAATGAGCCTTCACAATCTTTTAAATGCGAGTGCTGGTAAGCTTAAATCTTCAATATTATCTTCTATTTAGAAGGTATTAATGATTTACAAGAGCCAAAAAAGGCACCCGAACAAGAAAGCTTGCCTTGGATTTTTGAAAATAATATTGCCGATTCAATTTTTGATGATCCAGGTAAAATCAAGGGTATTAAATCTGAGTATTAAAATGCTCTAGATAGTGCTAAAATAAATCGTGCTAAAGAATTTCTGCAATAAAATAACTATAATTTGAAATTGCTGCTCTAGCAGCCGGATTTTGCAGGTTATAATAAAACTTTTGATTTTAAGTAGTTTGTGAGAGAGTACATAAATAATAAACCAAAGTAATTGAAGCACAGCTATTAAAGTAAATCTGTAAATTCAGAGCCTCTTGAAGTTACTGCAACCTACGATTAAATCAAGGAGAGTGATTTCACAAAAAACATAAGCTTTGCAAGCGATTAAAAACAAAATAAAGAACCCTTACCTCAAATTTTTATTAACTATGGTTCGATCATTGGCCATGAAATTTTCATAAAACACTTCGAAAGTTTCAAAAATTCTAAATATTATGAGAGGTCTTGCATTCTGCAAGAAATAGTTACCAGAAACACTTAATCACTTTTTTCATTCCTAAGCAATTTTGAGAACTCTAATGAAGAATAAATGCAATACAACTTGTTTTAATTGCTGGTGGATTTAATTCAAAGCAATAATAATATAGATCAAGATTCGAAGCCACGTATCTTTTTAGCTGCCCTTGGTTATTATATGGGTGAAAAAATAACAGATGAAGATGAATTAATTCAAGAATCAATCTTGTTATTAATACGCTCCCCTAATACAAGACAGGCTTTAGGTTTAGCAAACTATGTATTCTTTAATAACGTAAGCAGCTTTCACAAAGCAGCTTGCTTAGGTGCAGAAATTGGATTCTACTCACCCTAAAATTTAACAATTAATGGGTTAAACTTGGTCAGTATTTGATATTGATTCTTAAGTTAAAAAGCTAATACCCTTTTCATTCTTTATTTTGAATGTGCCTTTCATTACTTTACTCAGGCAAGACGGTGGCTTGCACTTAATCAGAGATATTCCTGTTGAATATACTGAATACTTTGTTAAAATTTGTGCTCTTAGTTGTTCTCAAACAGTTGACATACTCAAAGAATATATTTAAATTACCAGGGCTACTTTCTTACAGAAGTAAGAAGTTATTGATTCAAACACTATGGTATACTTTATGAAAGGCCTTGCATAAAGATTGCAGTGCAGAGACGTGCAGTGGGTTGGCAAGATTTCTCAAATTTAGAAGCTTCAGCAGTAAATTGTAGAAGCTTAAATTGAAAAAAATGTAAGTCTCAACAACAATATTATTGAAAATTGTCTTAATGGAGATAGCTCTGAAATTCAGAGAATTTTATACTTACCCCGAAATATGGAAGCATTCTCTGATAAAATAATCGAAGACTTACTATAACTCTTTGAGAATGCAAATATCTGGCACTAATTAGCTACAGACTTCAATTAAAAGCCTCAAAATGAAAGATTAAGTGTGAGTGCTGACTTAGAAAAGTTACAGCAAAATCTTGGCTTTAAATTATACAGTTCTCAAATTTTGTGCATTAATTATATTTGTGAAAACCTGCAAGCAAACCATTTAATTCATTTTGGTATTGGTAATGGCAAGATCTTAATTTGTATTGCGTTATCATTCTTATAGCTCTTAAAACCAAGCTATCCGTAATCATAGTTGGCAAGAATGAACACTTAGTGCAGAGAGATTTCAATAAATTTCAAAAAGTTATTAGTGCAATGAAACTTGATTCAAACTTTAATTTCTTCGCAAAAAGTGCAGGTTTTTATTTTTTCACTCAACCCCAACTCAAGAAATAAATGAAGGTAGCTAAATTCATGAGTGTGTGGTAAGTGAGTATCGTTCTTGTTGATGAATACGAATGGATTTTATTCGATGGCTCCAGTGAAAACATTATTAATTAGCTAAATTTTTACAAGCAAGCAAAAAGTATTATTGGATTTTCAGGAAGCCATCTTTCTCAAAGTGAAGAAAATTGTCTTAATTTTATCTTTTCATAGCTCACCTGTGGTGTTCCCTACACTCGATAAACTGTAAGGAGATAAGAAAACTTAGTTGCCTGACTTGTTGATAAGTTCAAATTAAGAGAATACTTACAGAAAATAAAAGATATCATAAAGGATTAAGTAGCTATTTCACCAGTTTTAATTGTTGCTTCAACAAATTATAGCGCTATTGAAAAAGGTTTTTAGAATTCAAACTTTGATTTCAAAAATTTCAGCCACTCCTAAGCTGCTGCAATTGAATCTGCGATTGAAGGCAGATATTTATTGAAGAATGCAAGCAAAAACTATGGCGTTTATTTCCTTAACGAATCACAGGGAAGAGGAACAGACATTCAAACAAATGATGAAATCGATCAAAATGGAGGTTCATATTTAATTATTGCTGATGTTTTTTCAAACGATCTTAAGAATAAATTATTGGTAGAATTGGCAGACTTAACACTAAAGGCAGGTGGTAACGAGTTTTATATAGATACGCTTCTAAAGATAGTGAAGAGCAGCTAATAATATAAGAACAGAGAGAAATCGAACTTATTCTTGATCGCAAGCACAATTAAGTATAATCAATTTTGTAAAATCGATTAGAAGAAATGGAAAATTTTCTTGAATAAAATAAGGTGCTTAAGAATCAATTTCTGCAGAACTTTCAAACGATTAGGAGCAAGATAAAATTGTGAAAGAAATCGTTTAACATCTAGTAGCTTTAACTGAGAAAGCTTACAGTGAAGCAACAAACCCAGCTGAAGAAGTGAAGCAAGAAAATTTTGAAGAAAAAAAAGAGCCTTAATAAAATGAAGAATAAGTTGAATAAAGTAAGTTGGGTTTTTATTAACCTTCTCTCATAGAGCTTATTGAAGAGAAGATGAGTTAAAATCCTGTGATGCAAGATAAACCATTCAACCAGGTATAGTAGTTGGTGCAGAATAACTTAAAGCGGTAGTACTATGAAATTACTAAGGCTCAAAGCAGAGAGAGATCAAAAAGTAAGGGTAGTAAGAAAAGTCATAATAAGAGAGAAATGAAAAATTAACAAAAGCTTGAATTTATCAAAGAATAAAATAAGACTTGAAATCTTAATACTCGTCAATACTCGTCGCAGTGCTAGAGATAAATCATTCACTTGCACTTATACAGAGCTGCCAGAGAGTGAAGAGACAATGCAAAATTGGTTGAAGACAGCTTCTAGTGAGAGAAGGCACTTTAAAAGCAACATAAACTAATGAAATTCAGAGAGAAAACCAAGATTAAGAATATGAGATTTATCTTAATTTTTTAAAGAAATTCACCATATTCAAGTCTTTGCTATTAATAGCATAGAAGCAGCAGCACTCAGTGTCTCATGTTTGGAGACTGATTTTGCATGTTTTACAGGTTACCATCTTGCATAAACTACTCTCTCATCTTGCGTAAATCAAGCAACTCACTTTCCATATCATCATGTAATTGCTTCAACTTTTTAGTTTACTGCAAGAATTCCTGCTTATCTTATTTCAAAGCATCTTCAAAATCCTTTACCTCCTCCAACTAATCACGGATTCTCTTTCTTTTAGATGAATCCTTAACGAGATTCACAGCCTTACCTCGCTCAGCTACACAAAAAATTAAGAGAGAGTAAACTTACTGCTAAAGTTAAGCATCTGCTGAGAGCGTCCACGAACTCGGGTCTCATTTCTATAACGAGATATCTATTTTACTCGAGCTTTTCTCTTCGTTAGAGCATTGCATCATGAATCATCTGGGAGACACCGTCGGTGTCTAAGGTGAAGAGCAAATCACAGATCCATTATCTGTCAAGGTGGACCCAATCTCGTTCTTCAGGCAAGTATTACAGCAGTTTAAGACCCTCTTGCAAAATCGAGAAAGTCTTAAACTGTAAGTCCATCGATTTAAGGCACTGCTGACACTTTTACTCCATCTCTCCTTACATACTATAATAACAGTTACAAGGGTAAGTTAATCGTTACATCTTTCTCCGCTCTTATGATTTACTTAAGGAAATAAATGTTGGAGGAGTCCGCTTTGGGTAAGAAAGCGTGGCAGTCTTGGGCAAGAAAGTTATATAGCTATTTCTTACTTTTGCACTTCTGGGCGAGTTCTGAAACATTGATACCAGTAAGTTACTATTGGTTCATTAAAATATAAAATTAGGTGCCTTAAACCATTTTATATAGCTAAAATTTGATTCAGGAAGACACTACCGTTACTAAAATCAGAGAGTACTTTTCATAAAAATGAAATCGTACCAGCACGATCCAATTTCCACTAGCGGAATTCCTACCACCAAAAACACAAATCATTTAATTAAATTTAAGAATCAATTGATGGAATCATATTCTAAAAACGACAGTCAAGACTGTCAGAATTCTTCAAGTTAGAAGATAAAGATTATGATGGTAATAGTTCCAGCGAAGAGCAGAGCTCTTCCAGTGGTTCTGAAGATTATAAAGATTACGCAGAATACTTAACAACTAATATGCTTACTAAAGAAACATAACTCTTGCAGATGTGAGAATAGAAGAAGTAAGTGAAAAGGATATGATTTAATTATTCAATGAAATTCGAGAAGAAATTTCAGAGTTTGAAATAGATGGATTTATCATAGACCTAAAGAAAAATATAGAGAAAGTATTAAAAAAAGAACTAAAGAATCATTAATCAATGATAATTAAATTTATATTCTTGGTTAACTCGTGCTAAAGCTATACACTGAGTATAAGTAATCAGAATTAGAACCTTAAAGTTTGATGGAATGTAGTTAAGATTTTGATTTAAAAGTTCTTGAAGCGAAAGTTATTGAGAATCATAAAGTAAAAGATTAAATTCCAATTTTTGGTTAGCATACATAATTAAATGCAATAGTTCCTCGTAGACTACAAAAGTAGTTAAGAAAGGAGAAATAATTATAAGAGAAGGAACTTAAACTTGCAGAGAAATCACTTAGATTAAGAAGTACAGAAAAGCTAACTTACTTTTAAATAATGGATAGACTTGGTATATCATACTATAAATTAAGAAGGTATTTAAAAAGCCAGTAAAGAAAGCTTAATTTTGGAATCTAAAATAAATTAATAGAGGCAAGTATAAGAAATTGCTTAGCAGAGCACGCACTCATATCGTTAATATGTTAATGTATAACACTTAACCAGTGCAACTTTCTGATATACAGCAAAGTTTACAGAAGAATATATAGTTAAGGTGTAGCAAATAAATGATAAGAAGATTCTTGAAAAATGAATTAATGATGACTTATAAATAAATCAAGTAAATTTCAACATTGCATAATAGCAATAGTAGTAAATTATAAAGATAGTATGCAGCTCAGTAATTCGTAGAAAATTTAAGTAAGGGTAAGAGAATAATCAATATTGATGAATCAACTCTTAATTAAACTGATTAAAGACACAGAGGTTGGACTGCCCCTTATGTAAAAAATAGAGTTACAAATTCACAGAGACTAAAATAAATGAATTTAATTATTGGAGTTGCAAGTACAGGAGAGCTGTACTATACAGTAAATCATGGAAGAACTAACTAGCACTCATTCATGTACTTTTTATGTAAACTAGTTAATGTATTGGATTCAGTTGATACTAGTTGAAGAGAAAATACTTTAATTTTGCTTGATAATGCACCTTATCACAGATCACAAAGTATTATGAATAAATACCTTGATTTGGCTTTGCCAATAATGTTTTTAGGGCCTTATCACTATAGGATTGCACCTGTTGAATTAATGTATTTGTGGATTAAAAATAGAGATCTTAATCCCCTCAATACTAGGGCTTAATCAAAGTAAAATTTATTGTAAAATTGACATTTATTATAGAGGTTATTGGGCAGCTTTTATGAAAGAACTTGGAATGAATATAAGCAGAATTAATTAAAATTTGGTAAGACGCTGTTTTTATCACGTTCTTACAGCAGCTTTAGATTCTATATCTCTGAAAGACTTATGAATTAAAAATATATATACTAGTCTGCAGACTAAATTTGTTTAGATTCAATCTAAATTCTTGACTTAAATTATTATGTTGGATTGCATAAAAATGAATAGAGAAAAATAAATATTATATACTGACTTATTTAATTAATTTCCTTAATAGAAATTAATTCCTTAAATTATCAATAATTATTTAAACTAAATTTAATTAGTTTATTCTTTGTTACTAATAATATTAGCAAGTATGGATTTCTCATTTCTTCTAAAAATATAGATAATATAAGGTGAATTTAGTATTCTATAATTATGAGAAAGTTTAAGAGAAATTGAAATAATAAGAAAATTAAATTAAAAATAAATTAGAAAGAGATTCAAAAATAAAGGCATTAATAGTTATAAATAATAATTAAGGAAGCTAAATTAATATTAATAAGACTTTAATTATAATTGAAATATAAATAAGATTAAATTACTATACAAGAATATAAGTAAGGAATCCAAGTTATTTTTAATGAAAAATAAAACTAAATAAATAATATACACTAAGAATAATCAAACTATTCTTTTTTATTTTTAATTTAATAATGATATATTATATTTTATTCCCTAATTTATCCTAATTTTCAAATCCAAATCTTTCAATAAATTTAAATATTCATCTAAAAACCTAAAGTTATAAATTTCATTCAACAAAAATAAATTATAATAATTAATTAAAATAAAATTGAATGGAAAAATATTCCTTATGAGAAATAAATAAATGACTAAATTTCAACAAACCCAACTGTTAGTTCTGAAGGAGTTCTCTGAGGTGCTCCCTGGTATACTTGAGTGTTCTTTTTCTAGACTAATTTAATCAAAATAAAGATAAAAAATGAAATTAAAAGAAATCAAAGATGTTTTAAACATAAAATCCAATTCAAAATCAAGTTAATTTTTAACTTAAAAATATTTTTGCACTAGACTTGTTACCACTTTAAAATAGCATTTATATAGCTATTGGATTAAAAATAATACTAACTGGAAATTAATTAAATATAATTTGCATATTTGCAAAGAATAAATTGATATTAAAATATAATTAAAATAATTAATAAACTTTAAGCTTCAAAGATTATTGCTAAAATCTTAATTATTCCGCTCTGATGTGCTGAGTCTAATATGCTGAGAAATCTTGTTGATTTAAAAATCCTTGTAAATTTTGGCCAAATTTACTATATATTTCTGGATTTATCAATTAAGTACTTAGAAATTGACTTAGAGGTCGAGCGGAATTAAGATAAAATAACCTTAATTAATGAATTAAATTAAAATTCTCTCTATTATTATAGTAAAATTAAGGTTATTTTATCTATAAATAAATAAAAAGTTAACATATTTAACTATAAAAATATAAATTAAGTCTTATAATCTTTGCTTAAAATAATATAAAATTAAATATAGAGCAATTAAATTAAGAATTATATTACATATAAATACCCCTAGAGTGAGACCCCGAAACCCCTGAACTAAATTATCTAAATAAATATAAATTAAATGTATATAAATAAATATGAATTATTGTCTTTTTTTAAATAAATTTAACTATATAAAATATGAATAAATAATAAGCCTAATATTAATCCAAGGCTAAATTGTAAAATAATAATTAAATTAAAATTAAATAATTAAAATAAATAAATAATAATTTTCCAGTGTATTCCTTATAACTAAGAACTAAAGTCTTTAAGATAAATTAATTTAAATTCAAATTTAAACAATAAATTAAGAAAAATGAAGTAATGCAAAGATTAAATCAGAAATAATATAAGTTACTAATAAATAAACAAGTTTCCAAGGTATTAAATTATAAATAATAATTAAACTAAAAATAAGATTAAGTTTGAAAAAATTTTAAATTAAATTATAATTTTATTCTTTAACTTCCCATTTATATAAAAATGACTCCATAATTTTAATGGATAAATAAAACAAATATTTAAATTTCTTGTGGTAAAAAAAGTCTATAAATTCAGGAATTATTATAATTAATTTGTGGGCTAAAAATATTATAAAGTGTGACTTGAGAAAATGAGAAATAAATGAAATGAAAAATTTAAACTACTAGAGAGAGAGAAGCCCACCAAAGAGATTAAACTACTTTTAAGTCTGGGACTCTAGGAATAAATTGAACTACTAAAATTAGAGAATGGAATTCTCTGTAAATAAAAAATTCAAAGTGAATTAAAAAAATGTTTTTTTACCAAACAAAGTGTTTGGACTAGATTTAAATACTCAAAAAAAGAAATTCAGAAACTTAAATTAGTTTCATTAAAACTAAACAAATCCTAGGAAATGATTAGGATTGAATTTGAATTTAATATTCAAAAAAATAAAATGATCCTAGGTAGGATAATAAATGATTTTTTTATTGAAAATCAAAAACCACCCATTTTTTTTAACCTTGGAATTAATTTATTAGCTTAAAGCTAATCTTAATAATTTATTATATTTTTATTTTAATTTATTTTACTTAATTTTTCTAAAAATATTTAAAAAAACCTTCTCTCTTTTATTCTTTTTATTCTTTATTTATTTATTCATATCTTATAAAAATGATAAAATTTATTTGAATTTGCTTGTGCAAATGATTTATCCCTGAAAATAGTTTGAATTTAGGGTTAATTTTGCAAAAATTGCAACTATTATTTGACTTACTTTAATTAAATTAATTTTGCCTTAATTAATAAAATGTCTCCTCTCAAAAATAGATCAAAGATCTCTATAAATAAAAGGTTTAAATTAGCTAAATATAGTAATAAATAGCGTGAATTTAGGGCACCCCTCTCACTTGCGTGAATTATAGAGAGTGTATTTAAGTGCTTTACACTAAGAATACTTAGAAATAGCGCGAATTAAATAAAGTGTAGATTAAATTATAGTGCATAAATAGTCTATGCACACTCTAAAATGAGTGTGACAAACTTCTGTAAATATAAATATCGCTAAATTTAGCACGAAAATAATGAAAAAAATGCATTTACATAAATTTAAAGACACGGAAATGTAGAACTCGAGTTGCTCTTCAAAGTGCACACAAAGCGCACTGAAGTTAGTGGAGTGTGTGTGAATTGCATTGCTAATAAAGAAAGTGCGATAGGCATCGTAAATTGATCACTTTTTGATTTCCATTATTAGTTTAATTATTAAAGCAGTAATTATTAATTAATTAAATTCAAACTTAATTCAAATGTGGAGGTAAAACCGCATCCCCAAACAAATAGTGTGAACGGTAAAACTTCGCCCCCTAGTCGGTCAACAGGGTACAAACCCCATATATTCTTGATCATCATCTCAAACTCTATAAGACTGGTAAGTATGGAATCGAAATAAAATTATGAATTTTTTCCCAACTTCACCGTACTTGCATTCTCTGAATCGGCTCCCTCAAATTAAGTTAAATTCTGTCCTTTTTAATTTCCTTATTTATCGATATACTTAAAACTTTTTATCAACTTACAAATTCTATGAGTACATAAACCCCAATACGTATGTACACATAGAATTTGTAAGTTGATAAAAAGTTTTAAGTATATCGATAAATAAGGAAATTTAAAAGGACAGAAATTTAACTTAATTTGAGGGAGGTGTTAGAGAGAATACAAAAAGAAGTGTTGGCATTATCACAGCTCGTACAAAGTTTGAATATGATTTGATTTATATGATTATATTAGTGTGATTTTTAATTTTAAGTTCATAGCAACCATAAATCCAGTAGGTTGGCGGGGCCGTTCTTGAGATTTTTTAAGATTGGTATACTATCATACTGACCTGAACCCTATAATCCAGCGTGTTGGCTTAAGCCAAAGGCCATTTTTCAGGGTCAAAACCGGCCCCTCGATTTTTCGATTTTGGGTGCCATTAACTTCTAGCTATTCCCGTCTTCACATTTCTACTGGCCATTATTCAGTTATGGAAGATGAAAGGCTAAAATTTTGAAAGTTACCGCTGATTTCGAATTTTTTCAAAAAGCCAATTTTGGCTTTGGCCCATCTTGAAAAATCAAAAAAATTATCATAGCTCTTCAACCACCCACCTCCTTGCAACTCTAAGCTGCTTGATTAATGAGTTATAGTAAATACTTGTTATTTGAATTGGTTTGGCTGTGAGCCATCAATAAATCCGGAAGATATAAGCAAAAAAGTAATTTTTTATATAGTTAAGGATCAATAATCCAGTCGAGATTTTAATAATCCAGCTGTTTAATACTAAAATCCAATCGAATTAATCATTAAAATTAAGCATAAATTAGATGAATTCAGTCACTGGATTTTAGAATAACTCTGAAATCGACCTTCACTAACTTTTAAATCCGAGTCCTGGTAAGCTTAAATTCTCAATATTATATTCTATTTAGAAGGTATTAATGATTTACAAGTGCCAAAAAAGGCACCCGAACAAGAATGCTTGCCTTGGATTTTTGAAAATAATATTTCCGATTCAATTTTTGATGATCAAGGTAAAGCCAAGGGTATTAAATCTGAGTATTAAAATGCTCAAGATAACGCTAAAATCAATCGTGCTAAAGAATTTCTGCACTAATACAACTTTAATTTGAAATTGCTGCTCTAGCAGCCGGATTTTGCAGGTTATAATAAAACTTTTGATTTTAAGTAGTTTGTGAGAAAGTACGTAAATAATAATAAACCAAAGTAATTGAAGCACAGCTATTAAAGTAAATCTGTAAATTCAGAGCCTCTTGAAGTTACTGCAACCTACGATTAAATCAAGGAGAGGGATTTCACAACAAACATAAGCTTTGCAAGCGATTAAAAACAAAATAAAGAACCCTTACCTCAAATTTTTATTAACTATGGCTCGATCATTGGCCATGAAATTCTCATAAAACATTTCGAAAGTTTCAAAAATTCTAAATATTATGAGAGATCTTGCATTCTGCAAGATATAGTTACTAGAAACACTTAATCACTTTTTTCATTCCTAAGTAATTTTGAGAACGCTAATGAAGAATAAATGCAATATAACTTGTTTTCATTGCTGGTGGATTTAATTCAAAGCAATAATAATATAGATCAAGATTCGAAGCCACGTATCTTTTTAGCTGCCCTTGGTTATTATATGGGTGAAAGAATAACAGTCGAAGATGGATTAATTCAAGAATCAATCTTGTTATTAATACGCTTACCTAATACAAGACAGGCTCTAGGTTTAGCAAACTATGTATTCTTCAATAACGTAGCAGCTTTCACAAAACAGCTTGCTTAGGTGCATAAATTAGATTCTACTCACCCTAATATTTTACAATTAATGGGTTAAACTTGGTCAGTATTTGAAATCGATTCTTAGGTTAAAAAACTAATACTCTTCATTCTTTATTTTGAATGTGCCTTTCATTACTTTACTCAGGCAAGACGGTGGCTTGCACTTAATCAGAGATATTCCTGTTGAATATACTGAATACTTTGTTAAAATTTGTGCTCTTAGTTGTTCTCAAACAGTTGACATACTCAAAGAATATATTTAAATTACCAGGGCTACTTTCTTACAGAAGTAAGAAGTTATTGATTCAAACACTATGGTATACTTAGAAAGGCCTTGCATAAAGATTGCAGTGCAGAGACGTGCAGTGGGTTGGCAAGATTTCTCAAATTTAGAAGCTTCAGCAGTAAATTGTAGAAGCTTAAATTGAAAAAAATGTAAGTCTCAACAACAATATTATTGAAAATTGTCTTAATGGAGATAGCTCTGAAATTCAGAGAATTTTATACTTACCC
>ARYC01020566.1:0-18377 GCA_000711775.1 Oxytricha trifallax
GAGAGATTTTGCTCATAAATCAAGCTGGTACAGACATAAGAAAGAGCATAGAGAAGCCAGGCCCACTGTATACTTAAAGCATGATAAAATAGATGGAAAGTATGACTGCTTTGAGCGCCATAAGCAATACTCTCATACAAGAGACTTGAAGAAGCATCTATAAAAAGCTCACAAGAAAGATATAGAAGTTGAGAATCATGAAGTTAAGATGAAGCTTCTCAACAAAAGAAAAGCGAGGGAATATTCTAAAGCGGTTGTGCCTAAGTAAGCAAGAGAGTTAGAGTACGTTAGGAAGGCACGCAACCAACTGACCTCTGAAATAACAAGAATTATGATCAAGATTCAATACAAGAAAAATACCGGTTCTTGCTTAAATTGACCTAGATACTTCTCTTTAAAGCTACCTAATATTAGAAGACGCCTTTGATAAGAAAGTTATCAATGATCATCAATATGCATACAAGGTGTATCCCTTCAACTATCTCTGAAGTGATGATAAATATAAGATGGAGTTTACAAATGAATATCAAGTACTCACTCTAGCAAAGTTTAAAGAGTGTAGTTACTTAATCAAGCTAGATGCTGTTCTCCTTGCCAAGGATCATGTTGCTTTCAGACTCCCCCCACTCTATGAAATGACTCTTAGAGATTTCATAACAGATCAAAGGAGTCATAAATAACTTGGATAAATAGCAACTCAGACCATACAAGGCATTAAAGAGCTTCACAAGTTAGGGTTTGTTCACAGAGATTTAAAGCCAGAAAATATTATGATAAACTTTTCTCCAGTAAGAGTAGCAATAATCGATTTCAAAAGAGCCTAAAGAGTGGAAGTCTCAAGGCTTGGAACTGTAATGGGAACTCAAGGCTATTATCCAGAAAGAGAAGACTGGAGAGATGGTGACTTTTAGTTGGATGTGTGGGCTTTAGCAGCAATAATAATAGAGTGCGAAATGCCTCGCAACGATTACTACTCTAAAAGGTGCGAGAAAGATGCTAAATAAAGAATCAAGTAGTTTATAGACAAAACCAGAGTATCTCAATCAATAAAACATGGCAGAATCAATAATAATAAAACCAAACTCAAGATCAGACATATCAATAGAGCAGATAGAGTTGTGGTTAAGTAAGATAAACTTCAGCCTCTACCACATGATCCAAAAGTGCATTTTGAGTGATTAAATTAAATACATTTACTATAAATTTCACATTAAAACCTATTAATAACCCCAACCCCTAACAAATTCCCTACAAATCAAAGCACTTATAAACCTCATTAAGGGGTTTTGGGGTTTTGATTGTTTCATTTAACTAAATCATGCATATAAATAAAGAAAAATTCTTGATTTTTATACTCAGATATTATGATTTCTATTTTAAGATTTCATTTATACCTATTTTCTTTATAAAATCCTTCATTTTTCTCAATTTGAATCTGTTGTATTAATAATAACATGCATAATTCAAGAGATAAGTAGCTAACTTTGAGAAATACCTAACTTGCCTCCCAGTAATTTGGTTCTGGCATTAACAACAGTGGTTTAGGAAACTACAACAACAACAATAGTTTTAATTAACAAAGCAATCCCTATGGTGCTCCAAATGACTATGATGATGGGAGACTGCCAAGAATAAATCAAGGCACTTCACACCCAAATTTGATAAATCCAAGCAACCCACAAAACAACACTATGGTTGAGTTCGGAAGCATCAGAAACAGCATGCACAATAACAATATCAACAATAATTACATGCAAATCTACTAACAATAACAGCAAGTTAGTGACTCTTTACAACTAGACAATTCTTTCACTATAATATGCATGTATTAATTCATATTATATTAGTATTTTTGTAACAACAGCAAATTGAAGACCAATATTGGAATAAGCAGTAATACATAAAATTGACAAACAATTATATGAATATTGATTAAGTTTTACTTTAAATTATATAAAAATATAGTCCTAAAACATTTTCATTATGACTTTTACTTAAATTTACAAGTATTATTTATTATATATATAAGGTCAATACTACTATTAATGCAGCTGATCTGGTTCATGCTGTCTTTTCTAAGAAGAAAATGCATTAGATGCCCCATTACTTTTCCTGCTGTTTATGTTTCTTAAGTTTCTTTTCTATGAAAAGTCAGGACCCATAAATCCACTCATATTACTAAATATAATTACTATAAATTTGATAATTCATGCTATAATATATTTAATATGAATTACCAGATGAAAGATTGATGCTAGCGTTCATTAGTGAGCCAATATTTTTATTGTTGAGTGGGTTGTAAGGACTGCTGAATTATGAGCTCAACTCTCCCATATTATGCTTTATTACATTTGCTACTAAATTATATTAATAATATATTACATAACTACTCAATTATTATTATTTGCAGCTTGAATGTATTGGGCAGCCTTAGGGGAATTAAACGTGTTCATCAATTATTGTTACTATCTTTTCGCACTAATAGGTCTCATAGCCCCAGTTTAATTGACAGCATTAGCAGCAAAAGCAATGGGTGATTGAATGTTATTGATGACTATGTTGCTATTCTATATGAAATTGCTGTTATCTAAGTGTATATTCGCGCCTCCAGCTGTAAGTCTCTAGAAACTCCCATTAATTCCATTTAACACTAGTTTTTATCTGGAGTTTTACCTTCTTTTATTAATTAATGAGCCAGTTTGTCTATTGGCTGATTAGTGATATTATTGATGGATACCCCTTGAGGGTGTTTTCAAATGTTTAGGGGTGATATCATTTACTTCAATGTCGCTTTAACTATTTTATATTATTGGTTGAGTTGAATTGAGTTACTCATTCATGAATTAAACATAAATTCACTATTAGCTCATTTATATAATGATACATACAATTGTTCCTCCTCATTCTTCTCTACTTATTGATAAAATGCTAACCTTTGAAATCATTCAACTGTAATTATATTGAATTCCTTATTAAGTTTTTATTGCTTAATTCCCTTTACTGCTATGAATTATGCTGCCCTCTAAACGTATTTACTTCACTGTTGGACTGTGAAGTATGTGCAGATGCTGAATTCATCTGCTAATTTGGGAAGAACTTGAACAATTAATTGGTTTAATTCATTTGCAGTTGATACTGTTACTAGGAGAGATGCTGCTGGTGCTGTGGTTGAGGATAATTAGAGTTTTAAAGTACATGCTTTGGAGTGTTGAACATACCCTAAACGTTCATGATATTTATCGGTGCTTATTGCTGACGTTGCATTGACAGACTTAAATTGTCACGAGGGAACTAAATATGCCCTGTTCCATGCTTTGCATTTGGAGTTTTACTAGGCTGCATCATCTTTATGTTGGCGTCGGTCATAGTGGGGTTATATTAATTGCTACTCGGAGCGTTGAAGGATTTCTTAAACTACTGTTAATCAGTCTAAAGTAGAGAATGAAGCTATGACTGTCTTGAAAATTATTAATTATTCAATTTACGCGATTTATAAGTAAAATTATGGAACAAACAAATTTAAATAATGATATTGGTAGATGTTTAAGCTAAGGCATTTTTAATTCCTTAATGAGTGGGTGAACTATTAATTTCATCCTGCTATAATTGTTATTAATCCCTTCTCTTGTTATCTCTTGTGATAGGCCTGTTTTACTATTACTATTGAATTTATTGTGTAGTATTTAACTGTATTTTTTCCTGATTTAAATCTTTCAATGATGGCTTGTTGTTAATTGCCGCTTCATCATGTCTTTGTTTGCTAAAATTTCTTTATGATTAATCATTTAAATTTGCAGTATTTTGCTATTCTTAAGTCTCTTCCAATGTCCATTAATTGTTCTTTACATATTTAGTTTTATTCTTCATATCATCTTTATCATTACCCTCATCATCCTTGTTATCATTGAATGTATTTTATTAATTTTTAGAGTTTTTCGTTGTTTGACTCTTAGAAATATCTAACAATTTGAGTGATTAGTCATTTTTATTGCTTCTATTTTGGGATTTAGTTATTGATTTCCTGCCGCTCTGTTTAATTTCAACTACCACGCCATCATCGATTTCTTCATTCTCAATCTCCTCAACTTCTTCTTACCGTTTCTCTGAATCTGATTGTGCTTCCTTCATATTCAACTGTTAGTTTGATAACTTTTTAGTGTGTTGTTTGAGTGTTTTCTGTTTTTTAGGAGTGGCATTTGACAGTATGTAGCTTGCTCTCTAGAAATCAACTTTATGATCAGCTGTAACAAACTTCGGTATGTATTTCCTGACATCGTCCACTTCAGCCAGTGATTCAAGCAAAGGTATCAACTCAAATAAACATCTATCTTTTGGGTCATCATACCAAGAAAGGATTGGGAGTGCGTTTTCTTAATGAAAAGCGTAACTTGTGGGGGAGTTGTCTATTATAATTGAGTCTTAAAGTAGTCTACCGGGGAGAGACATGTCTTTTATAAATACACCCTAGAAGAAAGTACAGTGCTCTCGGAAGAGGCGATAGTCTATTATTTTTTAGGTTTTGTTATCAAGGATGTCAATTAGTGGATCTGCATATTTACTCAAACTCGCTGTGTAAATTACTATTCTGTATTTGAAAGGGGAATATTATCAGAAGGCGATTAATAATTACACAATAGTTTTTAAATGCAATATTTCATAGCATTTGGCTAATCGTTGCAAGAAGAATTCAGTTCCAGGTCTAATTAGTACAAATACATTGCAAACATTACCTTCAATTTCTACTGGTAAAACTATATCTGGTTTTGCTGGAGGTTTGAAACTGCTATGAACTAATGTTTCATCTAAATCTAGTATTTTCTTTTTTATTTAAAATTATTAAAAGTATATGGAAATCAATTGCATGTTACAATATTAATTGTTTTAATCTAGTACCAGTGTCTTCTTACCAGTTGCCCAAGGTTTCTACTATCCACAAGCAGCTAAATGAGGGGGTAAAGGCTCCTTCCCAAACTTTTAATATTGTTGTTATTGTTAATTTGCTAGTTACTGTTTTTAATCTTGACTCAAGTCTGCGTGAGGTTACTGATTCTTATTTACTTGAGTTATTAAACTGGGTGGTTACTGGATGTTATTTTACATTTAATTATTCTAAGATTATTAATAAAAAATAATTAAATTGGATATTAAATATTTTAAACAATAAGGATCATAAAGTCTTAAAAGAGTGGAAATATTAATTAATAAATTTTAAATAAACTAATAATGATATGAATCAATACCTGTTTTACAACTAGAATTTGCTTTTAAAAATATTACTTACCTTTAAAGTCAAACAAAATTAAATTAAATTATATTTGTTTTTAAAAATACGTCATTTAAGCATAAAATAAATTACCAAATTTAATTACTTTTCTTTTTCTTAATCTAATTTACCTTTTACATTATTGATTTTACTAAGCACTTTAATACTGTTGTTATTGATTGTTGGTTGCTGTGTTATTTTATTACTGTTATTACTGATAGAAGAATCCGTAATTGACTTTGTTATTACTGTTGTTTGATTTTGTTGAAGATGGTTGAGAACCTTACATTTAATGATTACCATCTGCTCATCTACTGCTATTGTTTATGTTATTACTCGTCATTTTCATGTTTTATATAGCTGGTTACTAATTCTATCCCATGTTATTAAGTATTAAAATATAATAAATTATAATAAATAAGTTATTAGACTAAGTGGTTAGTCTTGTTTTACTATTTTATTTACTGTCAGATGGCTTTCGCATACTTTAAGCTCTATTATTGCTTTGATTTGTAGAGACTCTCATTATCTATTATTATTATTATTTATCGAATTTAAATGATTTCAGAAACAAAATAATTCATTTGTAATTTTTTAATAAAAACAACATCATTATAAATTGGAAAAATCTTTTTAATTTTTCTTAATATCTTATATGCTATATAAGAATTTAATATAGTTTCTTTTAAATATTGTGGATGTAATTAACAATTTATAAAATTTAATGTTAATTTTTATATTTATTATTTTAATTTTTTCTCCAATGTTCATATTTATCTGTAATATTCGAAATCCTAAATTATTTATTTTTTTCAATATTTTTTCTTCAAAACTTAGTAATTATTTTGCTTTATTTTTGTAAAATAATACAAATTATGAGGAATTAAGAAATTTAACTTACTTTGATTAATGACAATATCCTCTAATAATTCAAGTAAAATTAGGGAAAACTTCTAAAATAATTATTTATATATTTTAAATTAATTCCATAATTAATTAACTCATTTTATAATAATTATTTTAATGTTTTGATTGCTGCTGCTACATCTATATTTTATCTTAATATTTAAATTTTGATTATGAATTAAAAGAAATTTATAATAATTTAAATTTATTTTGATTCCTCATAAATATCAAATTGTATATATTTGCGAAGTTGCTGTTTACATCATTTATAATTGTAATCGATAGTTATAATTTTCTAATTTAATAACACCTTCCCTTTATATTATTCTTTAAATTATTTAACTTTTAATTCATATTAATAATGGCATTCAAATTGTGTTAAGTGAATAAGATTTGAGAATAAAAGTATAAAGATTCAAACAAAACAACCAACTTATTAATATTAAGATTTCATAAAATTAAATTATTTGGAAAATCAATTTTTAGTTTTAAAAGTTATAAATAAGTAATCTCAAATTAAATTTAACATATCAATGTATAATACTAAAATTTTAACATAAAATATTCATGACCTTGTCGTATAAGATGTTGATGCGGCAGTCGTCAAGTCAAAAATACTTTTAAAAAAAATCACATCTCCTACATACCGCTTCCCTAAACCAATATTTCTAAAACGAAAGTGTCGTATAAATCGCGGATGCTCAACAGAACTTTAATAATGTCCAAATGGTAAAAGGAATGGCGAAAATCTCAATTTAGTCCTGCTGCCGCAGGGAATTTAGTCCCTATCCTTTCGCTGTGATAGCTACAGAACCATTACACGATGTGAAAAGAAATCCTTATCGTTGCCTAAAAATGTTTCTCGTCTTCATATTTTAGATGCTGACCACTACTTTCATCCTTCTCCCTATTAATTATGAAACTGAACTCTCGCCAGGTACCTCATCACATCTAATGCAGGGAAATCTTAGTCCAAGCCCTCTCTAAAAGTGAAAAATGGCAAGTTGACCTACTCCGACTGACTTCTAATGCAGGAACCCAGAAAATCCCTGACTGTATTCAACAAGCGTAGAGTGATATAAAGCCCCATATATGATTTTTCACCCTACACAGCAATTAACTTTCTAATATAATAATAAATATTAATGTTAATTATTTGTAATGATTTTATTTATTTTTTAAATTAAAAACTTTTTAAGACTAATTAAAAGAAAGAAAATTTATAAAAAGATTAAGTAATTCATAACTTTTTGGGAAATATTGCTGTAAAATTAAATAATATTTAAGATTAACATATCAATAAATATAATTACTTTTCAATTTAATTTATTATGATTTCTCAAAAAATTTATATTGGCGTAGTATTTTTTATATAATTGATTGAGTTGTACTACTATTTGCATAATAAGTTTAAGTGTATAAATATGAAACCTCGCTAGCCTCTAAATAACTAATAACCAGATTAATATCAAAATATTCACGCTATTACAATAAGGTATACCGAGGTTATGTAGGGGGTTGCTGGGCGCAAAGCATGAGGGATCAGTCGGCGGGGTTCAATCCGTCAGCAAACACTCCTCGAGTGAGCTGGATCCTAGGATTTCCCTGCATTAGATGAGTCTGCTGGCTTAAGTTCAGTTTCCTAGGTAATAGGGAGCAGGATGAAGGTACGCTCTGCCTTCGAAAGTGAGAAGACGAAAACCATTGAAGCTAACGATAAATTTTTTTCCCACACCGGATTAGGGTACTGAAGCTACCACAGCGAAAGGACATGGATTACATTTCCCACAGCAGTGGGACCGGTAAGCGTTTTCTCCAACTTCTGTCACTCTAGTTGAATTCTACGAGCTCAGTCCCCGGGTTATAACCGGTTGACATCTTGATTTTTGGAGGAGACTAGGTGATAGTGAGATTGGTTTTTTCGAAGTTTTCTACTTCACGACTGCCACGTCACATAATTTGCCACGTCAACTCACTCAGATACGTGTACGTCACGACTAAGATTGATGGTTTGATTTTAGTATGTAACAGTGATATGTTAAATTTATTTGATTTTAATCATTAAAAACACACACACACATTCACGCTATTGACTTCAATTCTTCCCACGTCCATCAAGACTCTAATCAAATTTTAAATTATTTATAATCGCGAGTAAAACATGGAGGATCAAAACATAAATATATTGTAAATTTATTTTATTTGAAGTTTACTGATTTTTAAAGTAAAATTAATCTTTCGTTAAAATTGTATTTATAAGATCGAATAAATAAAAAATGTTATTGATTAATATTTAAAGGTTAAAAATGATTTAATTGTGAATATTAACTTTTTTAAGGGAGAGTTAATTTAATTACAGTTTTAATCAGTAACATTTATTTATAAGTAATTATAAAAATTTCATATCAATTTCAATTTCAATTTCAATTAATATGATTTTAATATATCACAAAATTAATCATCATTAAAATTTTAATTATCACTCTCCAAATCTTTGTTTGAATTAATTCTGTCTTTCGTTTTATATATAGTGAAATAATAAATAAATTCCTGGTTTTAAAGTATTACTAAATTTTATTACAAGAGTGAAAGTATATTTATAATTTTTAATGAAATTCATCTTTTTCTCCCATGTAATCATAAATAAATGGGATATATTTGCTGATAAGCGACCAACAATTATATTATTACTAAGTTTAAGTTTTAAAATAATTTTATATTTAGTTTGATCCCCAAATTATACGTCTCTAATATATGATTTGCATTTATTGGCTTTTCTCATTCTATTCTTTATATTGTTTTTACAACAAATAATTTTAGCCATCGGTATTTCTCTTTTTAAAGTACAATTATTTAGAAATGTTAACCTTTTAATCAAAATAATTTTAAAAGATTTCTTTCATAAAATAAATATGTAAATATATTAAGAGTGGAGTTAAAACTAATCTCATTGAATTTTCTCCAATAATATTTTTATTTTTTTTAAATTAAACAATAATAATAAAGTGTATTATATTATTAGAGTTTTAAATGATTCAAGCCCGATTTTTAAAAATTTATTCAACAAGCAGTCCTTTTAGCCAGACTAAATTGTTGAGAATGAAGTTCTTAATGATGACTACGAGAAGCCCTTCAAATCTTACTTCTCCTTCCAAGATTACAACAAGAAATTTAGTAAGTTATACAAGCCTTTAATTCATTAATTTTATAGGTAATTTGGCAGCTATAGATTGCTTCGCTACAATTTATGGTCAGAGTTACTACTAGAAAACCTACCAGGATTAATTGCACGTGGAATAGTTGGTTGGTGATGTGTTTCACGATGAGAAACCATTAAACATAGACAAACTGTTCCTTTCTCATGATTCTAACTTTGACAATGAAAATACTCAACAAATTCACAAGAACATGATGGCTAAGAAAAGCCAGGAAAGCTTGAACACCATGGGGAAGGTACCACAATAAAAGTAAATTAGCTATGAAGATAGCATGCTCATGCTCTCCCCAGATTATTATAATTAATTCAAATCCATAATATTTCAGAATTATTTAATTTGTATTTATTGGAGATTTTGAATGATTATAATTGGATAATAATAGTAATGATAAGATACAATCTTTGGTAAATGTTAAAATAATAATAAAATTATCAATCATAAATATTTCAAGTAAGAAAAAAGAAATTTCCTACAAGATTTGTTATATAAATTAATTGAATAATGAGTTTATTATTAATCAACAAGAGATTTTAATAAATTTTCATACTTATATTGAGAATTATTTTAAATTCAATATTTTTATAAACTAGTACTATTATAAAATATGCTTAAAATTTTGTGTATAATTAATAAACCCTTAAAATACTATTAAAATAAATTATTAATGAGTTCGGTATATTAATTTGAGGAGCAAACGCATCACTGCTTAGATAAGCTATTTGAGGACCCCAATGAAAAGTAACTCATGATTAAGAACAACATCGCTAAAAGTCAGATAAAAAAACGGAAAAGACTCAATTCTGGAGTCAGCAACTAAAGTAATACTAGGTCCTCCAACCTTTACAAGCCAAAGTACATTTGCAACAAAACCATGGAGTGCAATAGCGATTTATTGAAGTAATTTAGCTAAGATATCCTTGAGCAAAGTGTTTCACTAGATTTCATTCAACAAACTATGTAAGATTCAAACATTCACAAGAAACTCATCACTGCTTTCGAGGAGGCTAGATTGGATTTGAGGATGGAAGAGCCCACAAGATTGCTGACTAGATTTGGCTTGAATCTTGTGAAGATTTTGTTCTCTCCTGATAAAGTGAATTGCGCAAATCAAGTCAATATGCACAGTCAACATTACGTAGGGTAATACAGCGACAATTTATGTTGCTAGTCCAGTGGTATAAGTGACAAAATGTCTGTGATATATAGTGCAAATGAGAGCAATTAAGCAAGTAGCTAATCACATCTGAGTAGAAAAATAAACAACTATAAGTCATTTGAGGATGAAATCAAATTGAAAGAGTACATAAAACAAATACAATTACAAATATTAGAAATTCAATAATTCTAATAATAGAAAATCGTACTTGTTTTTAATAAGAACGATATCTTATCAATTTAATTTCATACCATTACTTAATTTAAAATTTAAATAAAATAATATTATAATAAAATATTTACTTTCTCTATATTTTTTGAATCTTTTTTATAAAAAAATAACTTTATCTTCTTTTTTTATTTTGATAAAGGGTTTTAAATTAGACTAACAAGTCAATAAGTGACTTGAATGATGCAGATCTATCAGAATTAGCTCAGAAAATGAACATGCCTCCTCAATAAATTTACATGAAAGCTAGAAGATTTTAAAAAGAAGAAAAGAAAAGGGAAACTTAATCTCAAATGTCTTAAGACTTCAAAGCCCCAAAGAGAGACATAATAACAAGAGCTCTTCAAGATCTTCCAAACTAAAGAGGTACCAAGAAAGATATTTTGAGGAAAATTGAGCAAATTTATAATGTGAAACTTGAAAAGAACGATTCCGCTTACAAGACCTTAGAGCAGGCTTTGAGCAAGCATTTCTACAAATGCCCTCAGGAGTACTTATTGAATTAGAATCAAGACTACTCCAAGTTTGAATTGAGTAATAATCCAGGCATGAAGTAGCTTCTAATAGCCTGCTTATTGTAAATGAAGGACTTTAGAGGAGATATTAAGCAAATCAAGGTCAAGATGATCCAATTATTTGGAGAAAGAATCAGAAGCGAGTACATAGATCGCTCAAGATCTGGTGGAAACCTTCAAGAATGGGAAAGAACACTACTTAAGACTATCTCTAGACATAAAGATGTCTTCAGCTAGGTTAAGGCTGTGTTTTCATTGCAACAAAGTAACAACAACTCTACTTTCAACGCTCAACTTGAATCTGAGAGCCAAATTCAAAGAGAAAATACCTCATCCTAGTCATCTATGGCTTTAGTAGGAGGAGGTGTTACACAACAGTAGTCCGTTCAATAGTTGACATCATCGCATTAATAGATGTTCTAGGATCGAAGTGCCTAAGGCCCCTTGATCGTAAACAGCTAAAACGATGATTAAACTATGAACTACTCCTAAACCCGCTCTTTGACTAATGAATCTCTCTTGATTCGAGGACAGCAGTAGAATTAAAGTAGTAGTCTCTAAAATTAAACGCATTAGTAGAATTAAATTAATACGAATTAAATATAAATTACTATTGTTTATAAGAACTATCAATCCTGAAATTCTTTTTTTTATATAATTACTCATAAATTACTCTACAAATAACTGCTATTTATAATCTATTTCGAATTTATCACTGATTTTCCCTGTATATCTAATTCACTAGCTATCGTTGCTCCACTGTTTCCAATTATTACGAAAATAAATTAAAACAATCAATAATATGAATTAATTGCATAATATTTTTGATAATATTGAATAATTAGAGTTTCCGTTATAATATACATGCGGCCTCTGTTTCAAGCCATACTAATGAATTCCACCAGATCTGATTGGATTTTGTATTTCAATCTTTCCATTTTGATGCTTGTACAAATGATAGGCTTACTAATCGATTCTCATCAACCTCTCATAGCTCTTTTTTCTGTTGATTAATTTAGCAACACTATTGCTGTTTGAGTAGCTGTTGCTCCCACTGTTCATCATAGAGTAGTTATTCTTGATGTTTTAGATCTGTGGAGTGATGCTCTTAAGTTCAGGCAGTAAAACTGAATTATTGTGCGATTAGTGGTTGTGGCTTTAATCGAGACTTACTTCTCTGCCGCCGTTGTTTATGCTACTTAAGGATTTCCCATCGTAGTAACCCATTCCCTCTCTGAGTTATTAGAGTTTCAGCTTGATATCCTCTCCTTTGTAGATTTGATTAGGGTTACTCAAGGTGCTGACGTTGTTACCTTAGATACCATAGGAGGAGATGCTGTTGTTATTGTTATTTAAAATGTATTTCTTTTTCTTTTGATAGTTATTTACTGAATAGATATTCACTATTCGCTTGAAATTTGGTGATTATTAGTGCTGTTTAGTAGCTTTCAATATATTACTTACATGAATTAATAATATACACATATCCTTGAATGAATTATTATAAATGTGTTTAAGTAATAATGTTATTCTTGCTGATATTAGTAGGATTAAGACTCTTTGTCTATTGGTTGTGTGCATGAATTAGAGGAGAGCCCTCTGGTTAACCCAAGCTCATATTTGAGGGTGACTATGACAATTATGTAACTCTTGGAAGCTCGTCTAACTTTGCAGAAGGCATGTGATATGCTTTGCGATCATCTCTTGATCTCTGAACTTACCCATCAATGATTTACTGAGCATTTTCTTTCAACTTCTGCCTATCATTGTACTTTAGAGAGTTGCTGCTATCTTTCACTGGTGTGATGTGATTCTAGTCATCATTTTGCTGGCGAATAACTTTAATAATTTTACGATTTTCACTCTTGCTATCTCTTTCAATAGCCTCTGATTCATCTTCCTACTCAACTATGGTTTATTACTATATAGTGTTCTCGTTGTTATTGTTGGTTTATTGCTTAGTGAGAGTTTTCTTTGGTTTTATGATGTTGATTTATTGCTATTGTTGTTGTCCATTATTTGATTATTGTTACGGTGTGAGTTGAGTACTTTATTGACTGTCCATAGTTTGGAGGACTTAATGACTTGGAGATGTGGATAGTCCACTATTATATATAGCACGCTTTTCATTAGCTTTAGGAGTTGACAATGTCTTTTGTTATTACTGATAGTTGCTAGTGCTGTCGTCATTGTTTTACTTTGATCTATTACTCAGCAATTAAATACATTCACTATGAATTTATAATAAATTAAAGGATTTAAGGATATAATTTATTTTACTTACAAACGTAAAATTAATGAAATGTTGCATTGCATAGGTAAAACAATATTTATGAATTTTCATATTTACTTGTAACTATTTTAGTAATAGGAATATGTTTGAAGTTTTTTACTAGATTAATTTCCTATATCCAGAATTGATTTCAATACTAAAATCTAACTAACTAATTAGTAATAGATATAAATTAAAAATTAAGATTTAGAAGATTTGCTCAAATAAAGATACCTAAGACAATATAGGAAGGGTTTGTTTTTAAGTAGTGATGAATTGGATGACATAATAATTTTTATTTATTTTATAGTTTGTCAAACTTTTTAGGTTTTTTTTAAATAATTCTTGCTAAGTTCTTTTATTTATCATGATTAGGAAATGATAATTGATTTATTAATTATTAATAGTTAAATAAATGGCAGGCTTTCATTTGATGCTAAGTTATTAAATATTATTTTTAATTAACACAAGGTATATTTTGTGGAGTTATGGTTGGCATCTAGCAATTATTGTGGTTTCTTCTATTTGGCATAGTTCCTTGTTTCTATTTCTTTTCTTCCTGAATATGATCTTGATTTAGGCTTTTGCATTTCTTAGTTTCTCTTTTCTTCCAATTCAAAATCCTGTTCATACTCATCATCCCCATCTCCACTATTTGTTGAATTATTAAGGTTGCTATTTTTTATTAAAATTAATCTTCCTTTTATTTAAATTCACAATAAATATGCTGTTATTTACAGCATTAGCAGCTCCTCTAGTTGATTAAGTGATGATCTTTGGCATAATAGGCTTATCAACAATTTAAGTTTTAGAACTCAGATTATTTCTCATTAATTTGGACGATTAAAGTTGTAACTTATTACTGCTGGAACCATGAATGGGAATAGTGGCAAATGACAACTATTCGTAAGTTGCCTAAGGAAGTTTCAACTTGAATAAATTCTTTGAAAACTTGATTGTTTTTAGCAGTTCTGATTCACTCTCAATGTCGCGTATTGGTGCTTCATTGCTGTTGAAATATTTCTTTGCTCTTTTTGAGACAATTCCCATTTCAAGGATTTAGTCAGTATTTGGCCTTGAAGCTGCATTTACCTAAACTAGTGATTTTATAACTGATCTTAATTCCATTGAATAGTGACTGGGAATAGGTGGATATTACCCCTTTAGAATTTTCTTAAACAAGCCATTCATATCATCGGCTCTGAAGGGTGGGACAAGAGCACACATTTCATAAAGTACGCAACCAAGTGACCAGATATCAGACTTCCCATCATATGGCTGATCCTTCCAGACTTCAGGGCTTGCATAGTAGGGAGTTCCAGTTTAAGTATATAACAAGCCTTTCTTTGCTACTTTTGATACATTTAAATCACCTAATTTAGCAGTGTAATCTTTCCACAAGAAAATATTTGCGCTTTTCATGTCTCTATGCAAAATCTTCAAGTCATGTAAAGCTTTAAGACCTCGCACAGATTATATAAATATTTTCCAAATGACTTTCTCTTTCATGGTTGTGCCGTTTTATTAATGCTCACAAATTCTCTGAAATACATCCCCATTATCTGCGTATTCCATGACTATGCTATATCATTATTATTTAATTTTACTATTACAATCACTTACCATAAACTTGAGGAAGGTTCATCAAAAAATGCTTATTTATAAGCAGCAACATTTTTATGTTTAATCGAAGCCAGTATTCTGACTTCATTAAGTGCATTTTCTTTCTCTCTATCTGATAAATTTATCATTTTCACTTTTTTTAGGGCATATTCTTAACCATCCTCCACTCTTTTCACTTTATATACTTAACTATACGATCCATCACCTAAAAAGTTAATTATTAATGAAGCTTATATTAAAATATTGAAGAAAAAATTTATAGTGTGCGATGTAAAACTTACCAAGCTTGGCAATAATTTGGAATTCACTCAATGACATTAATAAATTTTAAGATTTAATTCTTTTATTATAATTTTAATGTATTTTACATTTTCAATTGGAATTTTATCATTCAAATTTTTAATATTAATTTACAATAACTAAATCAAATGAAAGCCCTTTTTACATTTATTTTAAAATTTCATTAATAAATTGATGTTTATTAAATAATGGGACATCTTTCAAAATAATCAATCGTAATATGCTCAACCCTATAGTTTTTTTTAATTCAAATAAATTTAAATCATAATGATTTCTTAAGTATATTTATTTTGAATTAAATACAGAAATAGAACAATATTTCTAAGTCTTTTTAATAACATATTATAAAATTTATTTAAGAGTCTTAGTATCTTGCATTTATTACATTTTTAATTAATTTTAAATAAGATGACAAGAAACTATAATTAATAGAATCGTCACAAGAATTTATTACTATTGACTTGAACAAAAGTACACAGATAAGAATTGCTTTTAAAAAATTAATTACATTATGGAATTATAACAATTCCTTAAATTAAATTATAAAAAAATTAAAAAATATTTTCTGTTTATTCATAAAATTAAGATTTATATACAATTAAGAAGATATCGCTTTAAAATCTAAAAATAAATTGCTATAGTTAATAAGTTTTTAGTATTGAAGTTAATTGTAGAGATACGAAATCAATCCAGTCAGATAATTAAAACATATTCAAAAGACCTAAACCCATTAGAGAGGTTTATAAGTGCTTTGATTTGTAGAGAATAGTTAGGGTCTAAATGGTTTAAGTAGAGAAAACGCAGTTATTATATAAATTTATTGAATATTTAATGAATATTAGTGTACTTAATTCGAACAAATTTTATCAGCTTATGTTTGTGGTATCTCTTAAAATAAGCTCTCTTAAGTGTTTCAAATAAATCTTAAAATGATGATCATGGATATGCTGGAGCTCTAATAATTATCATATCAAAGATTTTCATAGTCTCAGTGCATATAACTTCTTGCTTAATATGTTAAACAACAAAGCTTATTGATTACTTTTAATGCTTTGTTCAATAATAAGAAATACTTTCCATAACGCACCATAAAATAATTATTGCTAACGCCAAGACAACCCACAAAATAAAACCATAAATAAAGATCTCTCTTATAAGAAATAACCTAAGTGTGCTAAATAATCAAGCTAAGTCTAATTCGATATATTAAAATAAAAAAATATTGGACACTGAAGTCTTCATGTTTTTTGCTATGTTCACAAAATGACTATAAAATAGGAGTGTGTTGTGACCACTATAACTTTTGAAAAAGCAACGTGACATGGGGTTTTTATGAGCTAGATCTATATTTCGTATCTTATATAATGCTCTGTGACCATTTTCGCAAAATCGTTATATTCAAATAAAAAAATATTGGACACTGAAGTCTTCATGTTTTTTGCTATGTTCACAAAATGACTATAAAATAGGAGTGTGTTGTGACCACTATAACTTTTGAAAAAGCAACGTGACATGGGGTTTTTATGAGCTAGATCTATATTTCGTATCTTATATAATGCTCTGTGACCATTTTCGCAAAATCGTTATATTCAAATAAAAAAATATTGGACACTGAAGTCTTCATGTTTTTTGCTATGTTCACAAAATGACTATAAAATAGGAGTGTGTTGTGACCACTATAACTTTTGAAAAAGCAACGTGACATGGGGTTTTTATGAGCTAGATCTATATTTCGTATCTTATATAATGCTCTGTGACCATTTTCGCAAAATCGTTATATTCAAATAAAAAAATATTGGACACTGAAGTCTTCATGTTTTTTGCTATGTTCACAAAATGACTATAAAATAGGAGTGTTTTGTGACCACTATAACTTTTGAAAAAGCAACGTGACATGGGGTTTTTATGAGCTAGATCTATAATTCGTATCTTATATAATGCTCTGTGACCATTTTCGCAAAATCGTTATATTCAAATAAAAAATATTGGACACTGAAGTCTTCATGTTTTTTGCTATGTTCACAAAATGACTATAAAATAGGAGTGTGTTGTGACCACTATAACTTTTGAAAAAGCAACGTGACATGGGGTATTTATGAGCTAGATCTATATTTCGTATCTTATATAATGCTCTGTGACCATTTTCGCAAAATCGTTATATTCAAATAAAAAAATATTGGACACTGAAGTCTTCATGTTTTTTGCTATGTTCACAAAATGACTATAAAATAGGAGTGTGTTGTGACCACTATAACTTTTGAAGAAGCAACGTGACATGGGGTTTTTATGAGCTAGATCTATATTTCGTATCTTATATAATGCTCTGTGACCATTTTCGCAAAATCGTTATATTCAAAAAAAAAAATATTGGACACTGAAGTCTTCATGTTTTTGCTATGTCCACAAAATGACTATAAAATAGGAGTGTGTTGTGACCACTATAACTTTTGAAAAAGCAACGTGACATGGGGTTTTTATGAGCTAGATCTATATTTCGTATCTTATATAATGCTCTGTGACCATTTTCGCAAAATCTTTATATTCAAATAAAAAATTATTGGACACTGAAGTCTTCATGTTTTTTGCTATGTTCACAAAATGACTATAAAATAGGAGTGTGTTGTGACCACTATAACTTTTGAAGAAGCAACGTGACATGGGGTTTTTATGAGCTAGATCTATATTTCGTATCTTATATAATGCTCTGTGACCATTTTCGCAAAATCGTTATATTCAAATAAAAAAATATTGGACACTGAAGTTTTCATGTTTTTTGCTATGTTCACAAAATGACTATAAAATAGGAGTGTGTTGTGACCACTATAACTTTTGAAAAAGCACGTGACATGGGGTTTTTATGAGCTAGATCTATATTTCGTATCTTATATAATGCTCT
>ARYC01020568.1:0-15970 GCA_000711775.1 Oxytricha trifallax
AACAATAATAGTGATTAGTAGGTAGGTTTGAATTATAGCTTGGGTGTAGTGGAACTTTTATCATAAGCAAGCCCTAGTATTTCCCCTTGATAATAATTGAGCCAAAGTCAAATTTCCCTTGAAACCTTATTATAAGCCTAGATTTCTTTGGAGTCAATTATGTTCGATCTGAAACATGTCTCCTCCACTTTATCTCCACTCTGGCATCACTTATATGCAATTTCCAGCTTGGGTTCTTAAAACCAGAACGAACTTGCTAAAATCAAAGTGTCCAAATTTTGCTTGTTTTTCTCTATAATCTCTATATAATCCTTAATTAAAGCTTACTATTAATCTCAAAATTTCTCAAATTTCTAAAACCTTAAATCCACCCTCTATTCTCAGGAAATCCAAGGGTTATCCTGCTGCTTTCGCATCCCACTTCTCTCATAGGTGTCTGAGATCACTTAGCATACTCTCACATAGTCTGGAAGTTAAGGGGTAAGCTCCAACGAAACTTATGATCGAATTAGTAGTCATTTTGAGAATCTCGATTTTACCCCTCAAATTCATAGAAATTACACGACTAATACGTGTAAATTTAATTCCTAAGAAATGACGTTAAATTTGGGAAAGTTTCCCTTAACATCTACCAATCATCACAACTCTCTCATCACTTGATCTCAAGTATCTAAACTTAAACTTTGAAGTACGTTAGGCTGACTTGGAAGGTCTAGTGGGAGTAGGGATCGATTAAATTTATTTTCCAACTGTCATGGGGATTTCGTTTGATTTCAGGCATATTTGATTTTGTCAGTTAAAGTTTAATCAATTAAAAATTAAAGCAATTCATACAAACTTAAGATGTCAATACGTATAATTCTCACAAAGAGCAAGTAAGCTTATTCCTCTCCTATGCCGTGCCCAGTCGAGGGCTGCACGTAATCCTTCTACAAGAGGTGTGATAAGTACTACCACTTAAAAAGGACTCACCCAAACTTCGATTATTAAAAGCATATTGAAGAAAGCAGGCAAGTCTATTGTGAACTTTGCTAAAAGTCCTATAAAAGTTTAATGTCTTAAGAGCTCACAAGTGTAAATTTATCATGAGCGAGTTGGTAGTTAAGCAGGAGCTTATATTATCAAAAGGACCACAGTAGCTCTCCTAACAATTGCCCCTACCTAAGTAAGCTTATAAAAATTTTATTCATTCAGTAGGGTTGATGCTATAGTACAAACTAATGAAAGCCGTTCATACACTGGGCTCTAAAATAATTTGTATTAATCTACAAATCCCCATCAGAACTTTGAACAGGCTTAACCTAGCCTAAGGGATGCGAAATTCACTGTTAATAGCTTGGTCGTTAGTAACGAAGTCTATAATCAAGATGCCACGATTATTTTAGGGGTTGTTGCTTCTCAAGAGTTAAGAAACGAAAGCCCAGGAAAGGACTACTAAGCGTTGATTCCTGCAAAGAGATTCCATAATTATGAAACTTCGAGAGAGAGATCTTCCTTAACCACTCCTGTAAAAAGAGCTTGTTTGGATTTACATCACAATGAGATTCAACACTCTGATAAGGACTTGAAGCCTGGGTAGACCAGCGTTGGAAAGTTGGTGAACCTTCGATTTGATTCACAGGCTTCCAACAGAGTACTTGACTCTGAATAACCATATAGTTCAACCAAGGATAAACTTAGAGGACTCCAAGAAGAGATTGATTCACTCAGGTAGCAGCTGGCTTAAAAGGATAACTCAATACAATATCTCACTGCTTTTAATGATTTCCAGGACATGAAAATTAATTATGCTATTTAGCAAGATGCTGCTGAGAATCTATAGTACATAATCAGCGAAGAGCTGACTTCTGAATTGAACTTACTAGATAAATCATTCCTGTGTTTTGACTCTACCAAGGTTAATGCATAAGCGGTGAAGCAAGGTTTAATTGGCAGCAGCCATTTCAAGGTTTTGAAAGTGTTCCTAGGGGTTGATAAACAAGAGCAGGCGGCAAGGAAACATATTGAAGACTATGAGAATTTTCCTATGGGGTACCATGGTGGAGTTGGCACTGTAGAGGACTCATGTTAGGTCCTGTGGAACCAGTGCATCATAAAGCAGTACTACAAGTATAATCTCCTCGAATTGAAAGCCGCTATAAAGTTCTCTTAGAAGCAGTTGGAGTTGATAGCGTTTTGTGTTATCAGTACTTTATAAGAGGCTAACATCGTTTAATAATTCCACCTGAACCTTAAGCCAAGCAACCTGCTATTTGACAAGAACCTAATGCCCAGGTTGGTCGACTGGAAATACGTGAAGGACCACACTATCTCGGGTCTTGAATTTCAACATAGCCCAGAAGAAATTCTAGGATTCAAGCACTTAGACAGAGGTGAGTTAATGGAGCGCAGAGATGCTTGGGGATTGGGAGTTATTCTGTACTATCTTTATCATGACAGGCACCCCTACTCCATTATGGAGCTGGAAACCTTAAGTATTTCAAAAGAAAATTGCCCTTAATCGATATAGATGAATCAATAGACAGAGAGATGAGGAAAATAATAAGTAAGCTATTGGTCTAGAAACCAGGGCAGCGATGGACGATTAGACAGGTGTTTTAATAATAGGTTTTTCAGCCATATAGGGCTATTCCCCTGAAAGCAGTAAGGGAATAAATTAGAGCAGATGAAATTTAAGTATGAACATTTATATAATTGATAATTTGTAATTTGAATTAATAATTAATCTGAACCTTAATCTATTCTCTGGTTAATTAAAGGGTATATTATTTGAAATCTTAAGGAAGGTTTGTAACAAACATCACTTCAGTTTTGAAATGTCCAGATCCTTATACGAGCATTTCCAAAGCTCCTCAAACACTTTGTCCTTGCGTACCTCACTTACTGAGGCTCTGTCTCCCTACTGGAACTGAAGCAACTTCTTGATTACTTTCTTAATGCCAGACTTTGCGTTCTTGATTTCATCTGGCAGCTCTTGCTACTTGTATGCTTAATTCATCCCACGTATCTATGCATCTGTGAAGGGGTGGTTACCGAACTGAATCATGAAGAGTACAACACCCAGACTCCAGGAGTCTAGCTTGAATATCTGGATATCCTGCGCAGGTATGTCCTGCCTGAACTGCTCAGGCGCCATGAAAGATTTCGTACCTGAACTAACTGCAGAATCAGTGAGACCCCAATCACAGATTTTTGGCAAGTACTCATCATCAATCAGAATGTTGTCCAGCTTTAGATCTCTGTGAGCAATCCCAAGTGAGTGGGCGTAAGCGATTCCTATTATTATGAAGTAGGAGATGTAAAACTTCTGTTTCTCATTTAGCTTTCTTATCGTGAATAAATGTCTGAGATTATTATTGTACCATTTCATAACTATCAATTTCCTCTTACCAAGTTTTATAGTCTCCACCAAGTCAACAATAAAATTCGAACCTGGGTCTTTTTCTTTTTTGTTTAGAGTTCCTTCAGAGCTTTAACTTCGCAATTGATTTACTGCTATCAATAGGCACTTTGATTGCCAGGAACTCGTTGGGTTATTACTCCCCAAGTTTCTAACACTTAAAGACTCTTCCGAAACCTCCGCTTGCTTACTCGTTCAGAACCTTGAAGCCGTACCTATCTATCAGTAGCTCTGCAATATAAGATATGTTTTCCTACTCAAGTCTTTTGTTCTTAGCTATAGCTTATCATTAGCAATATTCAACTCCTGCCATTATTACAACCTACTTGAAATATTTTCTTCAATAAAAAGAAATTTGTGCAGCTATTTCGCATAGTCGGTGTAGAGATTAAAAATTTTGAGGCGTTCCTCTTCTTCAAGCCTTGATAAATCTCCCTCTGAACATGATTAAAAACACCCTCCTCTCCAAAATCTTAGTCCAGCTCTGAACTACTGGGCTCAATGTATTTCTCAATAATAGCTTTCTGCATACCACATTAATACAACAGGTTTTAATACTGCTCAATGCCCTCAATTTGGGTTTTCTTGTACATTGATAATGTTTTCAGAACTGAATCAGGAGTGACAGCCTCGATCTTAGAACCACCTGCTAACCTAACTTAATCTGCGATTGTTTAATTTATTTGATCCAGCATTTATTAACCGGATCCAGAGCTTTCACTAAAGCCAAGGAGCTGTTATGTTTTCTTCGCTAGAAATTTGTAGGGTGATGTTTGTTACAGACAGCTTCTATGTTTTCATTTGAGGAGCGCTTATCTCTTTAAGTACTTGATCTTTTTTGCAAAATCTAGCCTTCGCCTTTTTAGATCTCCTTAACTTCTTCAGAGAGAATCTCTTGTCCCTTTATACTTGATCGCGCGATAGATACTGCCTGGCATCTCTCAAGGAAATGAAAAGTAAATTTCTAATTGCCAGTTGTTGAGTAACTCATTTATAGATAGATTAGAAGTTAGGCTGGTTATTGCGAAGATTGATTTTATTGATATTGGAGGTAACTACTGCATACTTTAGATTGGGACAGTTGTCAATAAGGTCCATCAAGTACACAAAGTCAGGGTCTGACATCCTGGCAGCGAAGCTGTATAAGTGAGTTACCTGCAGATTAGACGAAGTCTTAAATTCCTAGACGTTCCTGAAATTTGTTTGTAGAACTCAATCTTCTTGAGGACAGCGCTCACTTCCAAGTCTGTTGAATAATCTTCCTAGAGTTAGAGTAATTTCTTATTTGAGATATGGAAGCGGTTTGCGACTATCTCCACTCCAACGCTGGTTGCGTTTGTCATAAATGCTGCCTAGAATACCAGCTTGCCAAACCCGGAACCAACATCGTAAAACACAGAGTCTTGGTTCATACCATGCTATTGCAGCCTTTCAATAATTTTGGCAAACTGAACTGTAGGAATTTCCCCGTATGCTGGTTGGGCATCACTGCCCACTAGATTGGGATCCATTATTATACTAGTTTTAGAACGAGTTGCAGGGGCTACAATGCCACAAGTCTTGGTTTGAATGTCCTGATTAAATAACACATGAATATTGCTGAAGTTCAAGTCACTTTAAAAGTTTAGGTACCTATGGATTTCCAAAAACGTTTTCCACAATCTATTATTAACTTTCTCATTAATACAATTATCTTCTTCCGCTTGAGCTTTGCCTTCTGTTAACTAAGCCAATTGAGTTTGTTCAGGCGCATGAGTAGCTACCTTTATAAAGTCAAGTAATACACCTTCCCTTGCAACTGACTTGGAACTTGAAGCAGGCTAAATCAAATCTAGTTGAGGCGCAATATTAGTTTAAGAGAAGCATCCATCATTCCCTGCAATTAAATCGTCATGGTTTTCAATAGGAGATCCAGGATTAAAATCCTCTTGAGCTTACTGCTCTACTGGAAGTGATCTTGATACCTCACTGATTGTAGCTACGCCTTATGCTTCTGACCTTTCAATTGCCTCCAACATATCTATATGTTTATCAACTGGAATTATTCTTACTTTAGAATTGCTGCTGCTAAGTTGCGATAGATTCTTTTGAGTTGGAGTGGGCTTTCTCATCCATGTTGATTTAGGAAGCTTCGCTCTGCTTTACATCTCCCTTGGATTTGCCAGAGGAACTTTACTTCTAGCTACCACTCTCAATAGCCTGGGCAACTTCTCTAATCTTCTTCTCCTCCTCCTTCTTCTCCTCTTCCTGAGTTGAACAGACTACACCCTCCTCGTCAAGCATCCACATCTTGGACTTCAAGAAGTCGGTAGTGAGATCTTCTTCATCCTCAACGATCAATTAAGCTCCTTGCTCTTGCATTAGCCATTCCATCGTAGGATAAGTGAAGGCCCATTCAAGAGTGAGAGTTTTCTTGGGTCCTTAAGAAGTTTAAGTGGTGATTCTCTTGATCTTGAAGCTCTCTTGGAACCCAACAGTCAACTAGATCTGTCCCTTAAAATGGAAAGGCTTGTAATCTGCGACATTGAATGCTTGGAGGTGCTCAGCAAGTTCATCTTGGTTCACCATACACTGGAAGTTTGACTTGATGCCAAGGGTAATAAACAATACATCTCCGTCAGGGAAACTCTGGATCGCCTTCTCGATAGTTTCATCGGCAGGGATTTGGTAGTCGGAGAAGTCTCCCTCCGCTTGCACTTTGGTTTCCTCCTGGTCAGCATCCTCATCGTCATCGTCCTCGTCGTCGTCATGGTCTTTGTCGTCATAGGAACCTTCGTCGCTCTCTCCAGTGTGATGCCCTTTCAAAAGATAGTAGTAGAGATAGCCAAGTGAGAAATATCTCAAGGTCCTTTTGATTTAAAAGGGGTTTTGGGATACCATCTTATGGAAAGCTGCATCCTTAAGTTAGTAGAGGGGTTAGCACTCAGGCTCCTAAGTGAAGTTGATACCAGCGATATTCTCGTTCAGTCTGTCCTCTTTCATAGGAGACATCAAAGCCAGGTATGTAGAAATGAGTTTGCTGTTTTCAAATTCCATTTGATTTATTATTATAATTTGACTAGCAGAATTCTCTGTTAAAGATAATATTATCAGGGCTTTAATTAATCGTATAAAGATCGGTCAGTTTAATTGTATATTGTTTCAAGATTAATATAAGTGTAACAAACCTCACATTGGTTAAGCAGTCCTGGATTGACTGAAAGGGAATTTGTTTTTTCGATTTGTGTATAAGTGTAACAAACATCACCTTAGTAATACAATCCTATAATTACTCAAGAGAAATTTGTTTATGAAGATTCAAATAGATTATAATGATTTATCGTCTCAACTCTTTCGAGATATACAGTTCCACTGTTTTAAGTGAAGGAGGATATAGCATGATCAAAGGATTATGAAAGTTTAAAATTATAGACAGAGAGAAAGAATAAGTTAAACTGTTAAACAAAGATAATCTAAGATAATTTCATCAAAAGTCTGGTTCGACCAGGATCTAAACTGAGCGCACTTGCTACTCCTCATCATCTTCCTTCTTCTCCTCCTCCGTTTTCTTCTCTTCCTCCTGGCTTGGACAAACTTTGTCGTTCCACATCTTGGACTCGTAGTTATCATCAGAAGTAAACAGATAGCAATTGTTGGTTATCACCCCCGCATCAATTTGTTAACTCATCACCCATTCTATTGTTGGCAAAGTGCACACCCAGTCAAGGGCGAATATCTTCCTTGATCCTTCTTCAGGCGGCGTGGTAGTTCTGATGATCTTGAAACTTTCCATAAAGCCAAGAGTCAAGTCGATCTTACCCTTGAACTTAAAAGGGGACTTCTATATAAATGAAATGACACTGTAATCCTGGATCATCTTTTCAAGTGCTCCTTCTTTTACCTTGCAAGTATATTCGCACTTGATGCCGAGAGGTATGATCATTTCATGGCCCCTGGGTGTTTGCTTTAAGTGTTTTTCTATTGAATCATCGCTAGGGATATCATATTGCGAGAAGTCCTCTTAGCTTGTTACTCTGTCCTCTTCTTTCTTCTCTTCCTCTATTTTATCAGTTTCTTCGTCGCTCTCTCCTGTGTGATTATCTTTGAGAAGGTAGTAATAGAGATAGTTAAGGGAGAAGGAGCCCAAAATCCTCTTTATATCAGAGTGCCGTGTGAATTAAATCTTCTAGTGGTTTACATTCCTAAGTTTGTCAAAGGTCTATTCCTCAAAATCCTCAGTGAAGTTGAAGCTGGTGTTACTACCTTCATAGTCCTAAGATGAGACACCCCTACCTTCATCCCCAGTCTAGACTTTCTTCGGGGATATTAATTCAAGATAAGTAGAAATAAGTCTATCGTTCTCTGTATCCATTTAATTTAATTTTATTAACAAAGTCACAATCAAAATCTATGTAAAGATATTGCAGGCTCAATCTCTTAGTAAAGCTGTAACTTGGTTGAGGGTAAATCAACTTGCTTTTAAAAGTCGACTGAAATACATTTGAGAAGTTTCCTTAAGTGTAACAAACATCACTTTATATTTCTCATACTTAGTCGCTTGAATTTTTAAGATTTCTTCAATTATTCTGTGTAATAAGTCTTAAGAATCTTTTAGGAGACTTATCTGCTTTGAGCAGCAGATACACCTACTGTCATTGAAATGCGAGCATGGTTTATAGAGGGAAGGGCAATAGAAAATGAATAGAGTTAGTTAAAGTTGTATAAATAGTTATCGCAAGAAACATCTTAATCAAACTAAATTCAAACAAGGGCAGCATTTTCAGGGGAAAGTGATCATGATGTCGATTTGCTTGACTGCATCATCTTTCTGTTCTTTCTGTTAATCCTGATCCACTGTCACTGCTTCTGAGTGAGCAACCCCTGGTTTATCAGTAAGGCCTTCAATCACTTGCTTGTACCTGTTATACTTCCACAATCTTGCATGGCACTACTCAGGCTTGTAATCTAATAAGTTATACCGATCAGCATCAAAATCATTTGACTAGGTTAAGGTCAATAGGGTTGTGTTTGAGATTATAATATCCAGTGCTAACTCTATTTTATCATCAGACCAATTGGTGTTGGTCACTAAGTAAGTTTAAAGCTTGACTCTCTCCATATACCCCACATGGAGATTTACTGCCTTTGCATCTACAGTTTGCTCGTCATCCTCTCTCTCAATAATATTGTGTAAACGATCAAGGTGAATTTTGCCAGTGAGCATTTCATTGATTAAGCTGAACTGGGAGTTATCCAACTTTAACTTTACGTTTTCATTCATACCAAAGTTGACTGTAACCTTGCGCTGACCATTTACAGTCACGATGTACTCTTCCATACTAGGGACATTAGCGAGGTGGTAGTGTTTCTTCTTAGACCAATTCTTGGTACCGATCATTAAGTGGTAAAGCTTGATGAGATTCAAGAATTTCAAGAGACCTTTTATTTACTCCTGGTCTCTACTTTTAAACCTGAATAAACTGATTTCACTGGGCTTATCTGTTACTACCTTTTATACTTCATAAAAGTCAAAACCACCATTCGAGTCCTCATCTTTTGGCTTGGACTCTGAGTTGTACATACATTTGAGCATTTCATCTTCCAGCTCTTACATTTGGCTTTGTTAATATAAAATTATAATCTGGAATTGAGATTAGATTAAGTGGTGATTAAAGATATTTGTAATGAATTGCCTTCCTTGAAATAGCTGCAGTTATCTCTATACTTTATATTCAGAACAGGAATGCCTAGTAGTGTAAAGCCTGGAAATAATTGAGGAAGATTCCCTGAAATTCCCTACTCATTTTCTTATAATTGTAACAAACATCACTCAGAGATTTATGAACCTGAGCTCTTTGATTTAGTTGAAAGTGTTTCAAGAGAGCTATAGGATTATTAATAGCAGTAATACAGTTACCTTAACTTAACTCAAACCATTAATCAAACAATTCCTTTGAACTAGGGTGCAACCCTAACCTAGAGATAAACTCCAGGAAGAGCTGCTTGAGGTTTTCGAAGTAAGAAGTTGTAATAATAAATCGTGCTGCTACTAGTCTCAAAAGATGAGAGGAAAAGTAAGAGTAATAAAGCCAAGCTGACTTACCTCACCAGTTCACCTGGTAAAACAACGCAACTTAACTGAACTACTGCCCCTTAAACTCTGACCTAACTTGTTTCAAACTTATACCTATAAATAGTTAACAAAAAATCTAAACCCAACTGAGGAAGGGTTTCAAAGTAAGGTTAGCTTAACTTAAATAAGCTTAAGGTAATTTAGTACTGTAGTACTTTTCTAAACTGTAAACCAACTACAAACTATAAAGCCAGTCTAACTTTGACTTTACTATTAGAATACTGCCTGAGCCGATTTACGCTTGAGGCTTTTACACCTCTCTACAGTCAGGGTAAGTACCTAGGTCAGTAAAAAGAAGTTTAAGTACCAACAGGAAGCAAAGTAACTTGTAACTACACTTTAAAGAAAAACCACTCTTAGTGAGCAAGTCAAAAACAAAAGACTCAGTCAAGTGAAAGTATCAAAAATCAAAATCAAAAAAATTTCCAAACATCTTGAGTTCTACCAGTTTGAATATTCAAACGGCTGGTCCTCGGAAACGAGGTTAAATTCGATTCATTTTTATAATTATTTTACTAGTCTGAAACGTGGACCATCCGGCGAAACGATATTTTTCAAAGTAACCAGTAGTGATGGAACAATCCTAGCGGTAGGACTAGTCAATTTGTGTGTGTCCCTTTTGTGTGTGTTACCCCCCAATCAAGCTGAAACTAATTGAAGCTGCGTGGACCAGCCGGCGAAACGATAGAGAACTTCATACTTGGTAATCACTTCTTCGGACTTGCATTATTTCAAATGTCGTTATTCAAAGTAACCAATAGTGTTGGAACAATCCTAGCGCTGATATTAGTGGAGGCTTGATTAAATTAAATCAGAATCAAATTAAATTCAAAAAAACCTAGGAAATCATTTAAGAACCAGTTAATAAGATCAAGGCAAAGCAGTAAATCAAATCAAAAGTAATTAAGAGTGGCTAAGTATTTCTTTAATCTTTTTTTTATAGGTACTTAATTTGATTTAAAAATCGTACGATTAAACAGAGCTCTGATAATGCAAACAAAAATCAAAACCAAATCTAACCCAAACATTTTATCTTAACTTTTAATATAGGTACTTTAAGAACTTTGTGTTTACAGAATGAGGCCTCAATGAAAATAGCTAGCTACTGAGAATTTAATTACTAGACTCTGACTCTCTATTGATTTAATTTTTAACCCTTTTATTTATAGATACCTTTAAGATCTCAGAGTAGATTAATTAAGTGGCCACTTAAAGTTTGAGACAACTCTGATAACGCTTGAAAACTAAACCACTCTCTCTTTAATCATTTTATAGGTACCCTGAAGATACATTGACTATAGAGAAGTCAACCTTACTGAGGCAGAGTAGCTGAGCTAAATTAAAAAAATTTCCAAGCCTTTAATTAAAGTAAGAAAAAACCTAAAACGCTGTCAAAATTTTTAGTACTTTAATTACAGAGAGTGTAACAAACATCACTCATGCTTGAGTGAACTTTTTTAATGTAGCCTTTTCAAGAAACCAGAACTCTGTTAATAGAACAGCCAATCACAGTAGTTAGACCCTGTGGGGAATCTAGTAAGTAGTGTTAATAGTAGGAAGGTAACTTGTCGTTTTTAGTAAATCAAAATCTTTTTAGGGCCTCTAATTTTAGGAACTATATATATGTAAATTAATGAGGGATAAAAGGCAAAGAATGTTAACACAATTATAAGAAAAGGACTTAAAGCTTTAGAGTATAGATAATGAAATAAGCCTAATAGAACCCAGTCATAGAGAATCTTACTTAAGGTATCAGTAGTTAGTGCTGATAGGATTTTTGTTTTGATTTTTACAAGTCTAGTTAACCTGAAACCCTGCCAAAATTTTGAGATCTCCAAATCAAGATCACTGTAAGTGTAACAAACATCACCGATGTGCCTCCTTAGTGATTTTCAAACTCAAGACCCAATTCTCTAAGTGCCAAAGACCTTGGCTGAGTGGCAAACGATCACGTGTTTGTGCTAGTTAGGTGGCAAGAAGTTTTGAAGAGGAAGGGTAGTTTGTTGAGTGCTTTTCATGAGAGTGATCTATAGATAGTAGTTTTAAAGAAAGCCCAATAGAGTGAAATAGACAGTAAAGGATTTTTCCTTGCTCGAATAGTAAGAGTCCAGTAGAACCTGGTCTTAGGTCAACTTACTTAGGGTCTTAGGGGTCAGTGTTGGTAGAGGGATTTTGTTGGGCTGAACTGTGAAGACTGGAAAAGCTGAAACGCTGCCCAAATTTTGAGATTAGCTGGCTGTGATCTATAGACGTAAGTTATGAACATAGAATACTAAAGATGGATAATTGATTTTTTCAACTCAGGTATGAAGAGGCCTGCAGATATAAGATATCATCACACTTACCTAGGGTACAGGTAGTCTGAGTTGATAAAGCCCTTTTCTCCAAAGTAGAATCAGAAGACAGGAGAACCTGAAATGCTGCCCAAATTTTGAGTTGGGCAAAACCGACATGAGTGTAACAAACATCACTCATTAAATCTTCGGGTTTTTTGAAGACTACCTTAGTTAAGGCTGCTCACTGGGGTTTAACTATAGGCTTGGGTTAATTAAGCGTATAGAATACATACTAGACGAGAGGTTCAAGAACTAAAACTGCGGCAGCAGTGGGGTAGGCAGGAAGATAAGAATTGTTGACAGCAGTTAAAGAGCGCTGTCGATTAAAACTTTCGAAATTTAACAATAGACTAGACCTGGAGTTTCGCTTATTTATAGATAAATCGGCCAATCGCGTTGAGAATATCTCGATTTAAATTGGATTATTAAAAGATTGGAATTGTCATAATTATAAAGAGAGTAAAATAAATGAATGTTAAAAACAAAACTAAAATTAACATCAAAAGCTGCATTTAGCAGATAAATAACTGAAAATATACTTGAATAATCTTATTAGGCTTGAGCTGGCTGGGTGGCTTGAATAGCTTCTTTCAGTGGAATAGCTTGACTTTCAATTCTTATTACCTTTCTTGGTATTTAGAGGCTGTGTACCAAGCTTATCTTCGATCTTCTATTTAATCTGAAGCTTCTTGCCGGACTTTGCACTGTGATTAGTTGAATCATCGGCATTCTGATCTTGGTCTTGTAATTGTTCCTGAGCCTTCTCTGTAAGCTCTTTTTGTTTTGATCTCGAAATTCTCTGGTTATCCTTTGCTTAAGAATTGTCTGTTTGCTCTATATATATTTATTTAAAGGAAAGTTTACTTACTGGTAACGAGAGGTTTTGGCTTTGAAGAGTTCTTATTATTGTCGACTAATTTTTATATCGTATCTTGTAAGGTACTTTGCTTATGCCCTCCTTTGTTGCTAACTTGGGGTTTCTTATTCTGCTTTTTGATATTTTAAGTATGTGGGTTAATGGCCGGGTTGACTATGGTAGTTTGGTTTGGATGAGTCTCCATATCTTCATCATCACATTCAGAAATGTCCTCCTAATTGATGATCCTGTTTGGCATTGTCTAAGTTTAAGTCTCCTCGACCTCCTCCTCGGGAATAACATTAAGACCGCCATCGGGTTCCTTGGACTGTACAACCGGTGCTTTCTTTGTAGTTAATGAGATTGGTTTTTGAGTTAATGTATTCAAACCTCCAGTAGAGGAATTCGAAGTGCTTTGGAGCTATTGCTTTTGAGCGTTTGCATAATTGGAATGCTATGTATTTTGGCGATCATTGCTTGTGGACTTCTAGACAATTGGGTTGTGGAGCTGTTAATTAATTTGTTCGGCTGATGACTTTAATTAATTGTTTACATTTTACTGTTTTTAGCTTTGTTAGCTCAATAACTCAAGTTCTGAATCACGTGGGCGTTTATTGGCATTAACACTCTTAGCGTGATCAACCGAGCCTCTATGAGAAGCAGGATCATTTAAACTTCCTCTTGAGATATCTTCTTGTCTAGTTTTGTTTCTTTTTCCTGTGTCTTCATCCTTCTCTTCCTCCTGTTAATACAATGCCTTTGATTTGACATTCTTCTTATCTTGTGTTTTTTTGAGAAGGTTTTTACGATCTGGATTTTGACGAAGTCTATCTGCATTATTCATATTTTGATCAAATCCCTGTCTGTTTCTCTAGCCTTTTTCTTTATCATTCAGCTTAGTGTCTCTCCTATTGTAATCTTACAAATTTTAAGAAGTCCTGGAACAACGCGAATCGGAATCCTGGATCGATTCAAGGACATTTCCAGATTTGCTTTTGGAGTAGCGACCATTCTGAAGTTGCAAGTAGGGTGATTGGGAAAGGGGAGCATTATAATTTGGTGAGCTATTGATTTAGTACAGGTGGAACAGCTTATCATTGTAGAGGTATTGGAGATGCTCTGCTCCCTAATTAGTAGGATTCTGAGCTACAACCATGTATTGAGAATTGACTGGATAAGTTTTCCTATAAATGAATGTAACAAACATCAAAACTTTACTTTAAAATGTCGGCCGACTATTATGTCAAGTATGCTAAACTTTTAAAAAAGCATGCCTTGTAAACATTTTAGTAATTAAACAAATGTTCGGGGACTATAATCTTTAATGAGGCTTAGTAAGTTTACAAGGTATCAAATTCATGTGATTTTTCCACGATTGGTTGAATTGAATCCAGATACTTATTGCTTAGTTTATCATCATATCGTCTTAGCTTCGCCAAATTTGCTTGTTCATATTTATTTCTTGGGAATTCGGTACTTGCCAGACAGTTTATCATATTAACTCTCAGGTCATAAGGGATCTCATAGTTAAGCTCAAAATGCTTTTGCTTTTCCTATAAAGGAACCAGCGAGACCGATCCTTTAAATGGTATTGCATTTAATTTAAATATCTTACTTATCCTACATGAAATTAAGAATTTCTGGTATCTTGCTTTATATCTTTTGAAAGACTTTAGCTTGAATGTCCTAATAAAATTGTATGAAAATCTCGAACTCGACAGAGTTATACTCATTCATGCTGTTTTCGATATGACTAATGATCTCAGCAAAATGGTTCACGGTTTGGATGCAATACCAGGGGTCCAGGTTCTCGTTGTCTTTCTCATAGTAGATAAGCTCACTCTAGTTACTTTCCAAGTCGTCTAAACAAAATAAAAATGAATCAGAATTACATTTTTCGTTATCTTTCTAAATTTTTTTGCGTAGTCGCACTATGTGCTCTTTAGTCTGCCATGAAGTTATGTCTGGATATATGTAGTCATAATTGTCTCTACCTTTATAACAGTATGTTATTGATTCTGCTTTCTCGTATGTCAACTCATCAATTTGGTGAATCAAATATTTCCCCTCTCCTTAAATCTAACTCACAATAAGGGAATTCCTTTGCTCCATACCTATAGATTATAATTAAGGCTTTTTTTAATGGTCTTACATGCTAAAGTATCTCACTAAAGCGTCCCTAGCTCTAGGCATGAAGTCAGCAGGTCGATGGGCTAGTGTAAACCTGGGTTTTGACAGTCTGCTGCATTCATAAAAACGCAGTGAGAAAGGAAGTTTTAATCCCAGTTTAAACTCATCACTGCAGAACAATTCATCGATCAGATTGGAGACAAGCTTCTTCTCGTTTAATTAAGGATAATACCATTGTGGCAGAGCAATGACTCCCCTTTTCATAGACATAAACTCAAGTTAGTTGCACTAGTTTTCCCTTATCACTGCATACTGAGCCTTGGGAATATCTTCATCCTTGTTAAAGTAGAAGAGCTCAACAATAATTGACGAATAACCATCAACCCATTCAGATATCAGCTTCTTGTTTTCATCAAATATTTTAGTGAAAGCTGGCACTTAATTAAAGTTGTGGGGTTTATTGTCAATTCTATGCACAAGTCTGATTTGATACTGAGAAAGTCTGAAATCAAAGACCAGTATATTCATTATTGCGGCGAATGGAAATGATAGAGGATTAAGGAAATGACTATCAGTAATGTGTGAAGGTGGGGCATTAAGCAATCCAGCCAGTAACTAAGAATGCTCTCCTCTCGACATAGATCATCCCGTCACAGAGAATGTTAGCAACTCCCATCAATTGGTCAAAGTACTCGTCAAGTGGCTCTTGCTTTTAAATATCTGGTCGAAAAACGAAGTTATTATTGAAGGCCTGCTTGTATTCTATGTTAAAAATGCCTAAATTTATTTGTGCCCTTAGTGACTTGATAAGCGTGACAACCGTTCATTAGCCTGTAATTCTATGAATCAAAGAACAGAGATCCTGTAAAGAGCTTTTTTTATTCCAGGGATAATTTGCTCTCTACACATCTATTGATAAGCACGGCGGAATTCATCATCCTGTTCAGAGTTGTGAACTCTGAAGGAGTGAAATTTGGAGCAGGATAGGATACCAAGTTAAATCTAATGAAAACAGGGTCAATGTAATCTCTGTTGGTCACGATAGTTTTGAAGTCCATATGAAGCTCTTTCAATTCGCCTTTTTTTTAGTTTTTTGTATATGCTGCTACATCGGTTTCTTTATAAACTGATGACTT
>ARYC01020569.1:0-12071 GCA_000711775.1 Oxytricha trifallax
CTTCTTCTCCTCTTCCTGAGTTGAACAGACTACACCCTCCTCGTCAAGCATCCACATCTTGGACTTCAAGAAGTCGGTAGTGAGATCTTCTTCATCCTCAACGATCAATTAAGCTCCTTGCTCTTGCATTAGCCATTCCATCGTAGGATAAGTGAAGGCCCATTCAAGAGTGAGAGTTTTCTTGGGTCCTTAAGAAGTTTAAGTGGTGATTCTCTTGATCTTGAAGCTCTCTTGGAACCCAACAGTCAACTAGATCTGTCCCTTAAAATGGAAAGGCTTGTAATCTGCGACATTGAATGCTTGGAGGTGCTCAGCAAGTTCATCTTGGTTCACCATACACTGGAAGTTTGACTTGATGCCAAGGGTAATAAACAATACATCTCCGTCAGGGAAACTCTGGATCGCCTTCTCGATAGTTTCATCGGCAGGGATTGTAGTCGGAGAAGTCTCCTCCGCTTGCACTTTGGTTTCCTCCTGGTCAGCATCCTCATCGTCATCGTCCTCGTCGTCGTCATGGTCTTTGTCGTCATAGGAACCTTCGTCGCTCTCTCCAGTGTGATGCCCTTTCAAAAGATAGTAGTAGAGATAGCCAAGTGAGAAATATCTCAAGGTCCTTTTGATTTAAAAGGGGTTTTGGGATACCATCTTATGGAAAGCTGATCCTTAAGTTAGTAGAAGGGTTAGCACTCAGGCTCCTAAGTGAAGTCGATACCAGCGATATCCTCGTTCAGTCTGTCCTCTTTCATAGGAGACATCAAAACCAGGTATGTAGAAATGAGTTTGCTGTTTTCAAATTCCATTTGATTTAATATTATAATTTGACTAGCAGAATTCTCAGTTAAAGATAATATTATCAGGGCTTTAATTAATCGTATAAAGATCGGTCAGTTTAATTGTATATTGTTTCAAGATTAATATAAGTGTAACAAACCTCACATTGGTTAAGCAGTCCTGGATTGACTGAAAGGGAATTTGTTTTTTCGATTTGTGTATAAGTGTAACAAACATCACTTAGTAATACAATCCTATAATTACTCAAGAGAAATTTGTTTATGAAGATTCAAATAGATTATAATGATTTATCGTCTCAACTCTTTCGAGATATACAGTTCCACTGTTTTAAGTGAAGGAGGATATAGCATGATCAAAGGATTATGAAAGTTTAAAATTATAGACAGAGAGAAAGAATAAGTTAAACTGTTAAACAAAGATAATCTAAGATAATTTCATCAAAAGTCTGGTTCGACCAGGATCTAAACTGAGCGCACTTGCTACTCCTCATCATCTTCCTTCTTCTCCTCCTCCGTTTTCTTCTCTTCCTCCTGGCTTGGACAAACTTTGTCGTTCCACATCTTGGACTCGTAGTTATCATCAGAAGTAAACAGATAGCAATTGTTGGTTATCACCCCCGCATCAATTTGTTAACGCATCACCCATTCTATTGTTGGCAAAGTGCACACAGTCAAGGGTGAGTATCTTCCTTGATCCTTCTTCAGGCGGCGTGGTAGTTCTGATGATCTTGAAACTTTCCATAAAGCCAAGAGTCAAGTCGATCTTACCCTTGAACTTAAAAGGGGACTTCTATATAAATGAAATGACACTGTAATCTGGAGCATCTTTTCAAGTGTCCTTCTTTTACCTTGCAAGTATATTCGCAATTGATGCCGAGAGGTATGATCATTTCATGGCCCCTGGGTGTTTGCTTTAAGTGTTTTTCTATTGAATCATCGCTAGGGATATCATATTGCGAGAAGTCCTCTTAGCTTGTTACTCTGTCCTCTTCTTTCTTCTCTTACTCTATTTTATCAGTTTCTTCGTCGCTCTCTCCTGTGTGATTATATTGAGAAGGTAGTAATAGAGATAGTTAAGGGAAAGGAGCCCAAGATCCTCTTTATATCAGAGTGCCGTGTGAATTAAATCTTCTAGTGGTTTACATTCCTAAGTTTATTAAAGGTCTATTCCTCAAAATCCTCAGTGAAGTTGAAGCTGGTGTTACTACCTTCAGAGTCATAAGATGAGACACCCCTACCTTCATCCCCAGTCTAGACTTTCTTCGGGGATATTAATTCAAGATAAGTAAAATAAGTCTATGTTCTCTGTATCCATTTAATTTAATTTTATTAACAAAGTCACAATCAAAATCTATGTAAAGATATTGCAGGCTCAAACTCTTAGTAAAGCTGTAACTTGGTTGAGGGTAAATCAACTTGCTATTAAAAGTCGACTGAAATACATTTGAGAAGTTTCCTTAAGTGTAACAAACATCACTTTATATTCTCATACTTAGTCGCTTGAATTTTTAAGATTTCTTCAATTATTCTGTGTAATAAGTCTTAAGAATCTTTTAGGAGACTTATCTGCTTTGAGCAGCAGATACACCTACTGTCATTGAAATGCGAGCATGGTTTATAGAGGGAAGGGCAATAGAAATGAATAGAGTTAGTTAAAGTTGTATAAATAGTTATCGCAAGAAACATCTTAATCAAACTAAATTCAAACAAGGGCAGCATTTTCAGGGGAAAGTGATCATGATGTCGATTTGCTTGACTGCATCATCTTTCTGTTCTTTCTGTTAATCCTGATCCACTGTAACTGCTTCTGAGTGAGCAACCCCTGGTTTATCAGTAAGGCCCTCAATCACTTGCTTGTACCTGTTATACTTCCACAATCTTGCATGGCACTACTCAGGCTTGTAATCTAATAAGTTATATCGAATGACATCAAAACCATTTGAAAGGGTTAAGGCCTATAGGGTTGTGTTTGAGATTATAATATCCAGTGCTAACTCTGTTTTATCATCAGACCAATTGGGGTTTGTCACTAAGTAAGTTTAGAGCTTGACTCTCTCCATATACCCCACATGGAGATTTACTGCCTTTGCATCTATAGTTAGCTCGTCATCCTCTCTCTCAATAATATTGTGTAAATGACAGGATTTGCAGTCCATTTCATTGATTAAGCTGAACTGGGAGTTATCCAACTTTAACTTTACGTTTTCCTTCATACCAAAATTGACTGTAACCTTGCGCTGACCATTTACAGTCACGATGTACTCTTCCATACTAGGGACATCAGCGAGGTGGTAGTGTTTCTACTTAGACCAATCACTGGTACCGATCATTAAGTGGTAAAGCTGGATGAGATTCAAGAATTTCAAGAGACCTTTAATTTACTCCTGGTCTCTACTTTTAAACCTGAATAAACTGATTTCACTGACCTTATCTGTTCCTGCCTTTTACACTTCATAAAAGTCAAAACCACCATTCGAGTCCTCATCTTTTGGCTTGGACTCTGAGTTTTACATACATTGGAGCATTTAATCTTCCAGCTCTTACATTTGGCTTTATAAATATAAAATTATAATCTGGAATTTGAGATAGTTTATTTGGTGATTAAAGATATTTGTAATGAATGCTCCTGCATAACGACTTATTTCTATATTTATCAAAACAAGAATGCCTAGTAGTGTAAAGACTGGAAATAAAGGAAGAAGATTCCCTGAAATTCCCAACTCATTTTCTTATAACTGTAACAAACATCACCCTCAGATTTATAAACCTGAGCTCTTTGATTTAGTTGAAAGTGTTTCAAGAGGCTATAGGATTAATAATAGCAGTAATACAGTTACCCTAACTACTCAAACCATTAATCAAACAATTCCTTTGAACTAGGGTGCAACCCTAACCTAGAGATAAACTCCAGGAAGAGCTGCTTGAGGTTTCCGCAGTGAGAAATTGTAATAATAAATCGTGCTGCTACTAGTCTCAAATAAGAGAAAAAGTAAGAGTAATAAAACCAAGCTGACTTACCTCACCAGTTCACCTGGCAAAGCAACGCAACTTAACTGAACTACTGCCCCTTAAACTCTGACCTAACGTGTTTCAAACTTATACCTATAAAGAGTTAACAAAAAATCTAAACCCAACTGAGGAAGGGTTTCAAAGGCAGGTTAGCTTAACTTAAATAAGCTTAAAGTAAAGTAGTACTGTAGTACTTTTCTAAACAACCAAACAAACTACTCTAACTTTGACTTTACTATTAGAATACTGCCTGAGCCGATTTACGCTTGAGGCTTTTACACCTCTCTACAGTCAGGGTAAGTACCTAGGCCAGTAAAAAAAGTCTAAGTACCAACAGGAAGCAAATAACTTGTAACTACACTTTAAAGAAAAACCACTCTTAGTGAGCAAGTCAAAAACAAAAGACTCAGGCAAGTAAAAGTATCAAAAATCAAAACAAAAAAATTTCCAAACATCTTAAGTTCTACCAGTTTGAATATTCAAACGGCTGGTCCTCGGAAACGAGGTTAAATTCGATTCATTTTTATAATTTTTTACTAGTCTGAAACATGGACCATCCGGCGAAACGATAATATTCAAAGTAACCAATAATGATGGAACAATCCTAGCGGTAGGACTAGTCAATTGTGTGTGTCCCTTATGTGTGTGTTACCCCCCAATCAAGCTGAAACTAATTGAAGCTGCGTGGACCAGCCGGTGAAACGATAAAAAACTTCATACTTGGTAATCACTTCTTCGGACTTGCATTATTTCAAATGTCGTTATTCAAAGTAACCAATAGTGTTGGAACAATCCTAGCGCTGATATTAGTGGAGGCTTGATTATCTTAGCTAAAATCAAAAACCAAAATCAATTTGAACAAAATCAATTCAGTGGAAAATCAAAATCAAATCAAACCCAAACCAGTTGATGTGGCTAAGTAATTTTTTTAAAAATCTTTTTATAGGTACTCTTTTAAATTAAAAATCGTACGATCAAGTGAGCTCTGAATAAAGATCAAATCTAAACCAACCAATAGTCAAATTTAATGCCAAACTTTTATCTTAACTTTTAATATAGGTACCTTAAAGAACTTAGTGTTAAGAAGAATGAGGCCTCATAAATAGCTAGCTACTTAGATTATCGTTTAAACTAGACACTACTTTTTGACCATTTAATTTTTAACCCCTTTGTTTTATAGATTCCTTTTAGATCTCAGTGTAGATTGATAAGTGGCCACTTAAAGCAAGAACACTAAATTAACTCAGAGAACTAAGAAAACTCAAACACTCTTTTTTTAATCTTTTTATAGGTACTCTGAATGATACATTGACTATAGAAATGTCAACCTAACTGATGCAGAGAGAGCAGAGCTAAGTTAAGTTGGAAAATTATCAAAGTAGGTAAGAACTTAAAGTGCTGTCAAAATTCTGAAGTCTCTGAATCAAAAAGAATTACAGAGAGTGTAACAAACATCACTCATGCTTGAGTGAACTTTTTTAATGTAGGCTTTTCAAGAAACCAGAACTATGTAAATAGAACTGCTGATCACAGTAGTTAGACCCTGTCGAATTTAGTAAGTACGTTGTAGTAGTAAAGTAGCTTGTAGTTTTGTAAAAATCAAAATCTTTTTTAGGGCCTCTACTTTTAGGAACTATATTTGTAAATTAATGAGGGATAAAAGGCAAAGAATGTTAACACAATTAAAAGAAAAGGACTTAAAGCTTTAGAGTATAGATAATGAAATAAGCCTAATAGAACCCAGTCATAAAGAAACTTACTTAAGATATCAGTAGTTAGTACTGAAAGGATTTTCTGTTTAAATTTTTCAAGTCTTAGCAAACCTGAAACCCTGCCAAAATTTTGAGATCTCCAAACCAAGATCACTGTAAGTGTAACAAACATCACCGATGCCTCCTGAGTGATTTACAAACTCAAGACCCAATTCTCTAAGTGCCAAGGACCTTGGCTGAGTGACCAACGATCACGTGTTTGTGCTAGTTAGGTGGCAAGAAGTTTTGAAGAGCAAGAGTAGTTTGTGGAGTGCTTTTCATGAAGTAATCTATAGATAGTAGTTTTAAAGAAAGCCCAATAGAGTGAAATAGACAGTAAAATTTTTCCTTGCTCGAATAGTAAGAGTCCAGTAGAACCTGTCTTAGGTCAACTTACTTAGGGTCTTAGGGTCAGTGTTGGTAGAGGATTTCGTTGGGCTGAACTGTGAAGACTGGAAAAGCTGAAACGCTGCCCAAATTTTGAGACGAGCTGGCTGTGATCTATAGACGTAAGTTATGAACATAGAATACTAAAGATGGTAATTGATTTTTTCAACTCAGGTATGAAGAGGCCTGCAGATATAAGATATCATCACACTTACCTAGGGTACAGGTAGCCTGAGTTGATAAAGCCCATTCGCCAAAGTAGAAAAAGAAGACAGGAGAACCTGAAATGCTGCCCAAATTTTGAGTTGGGCAAAACCGACATGAGTGTAACAAACATCACTCATTAAACCTTCGGGTTTTTTAAGACTACCTTAGTTAAGGCTGATCACTGGAGTTTAACTATAGGATTGGGTTAACTAAGCGGACAGAATACATACTAGACGAGAGGTTCAAGAACTAAAACTGCGGCAGCAGTGGGGTAGGAAGGAAGATAAGAATTGTTGACAGCAGTTAAAGAGCGCTGTCGATTAAAACTTCGAAATTTAACAATAGACTAGACCTGGAGTTTCGCTTATTTATAGATAAATCGGCCAATCGCGTTGAGAATATCTCGATTTAAATTGGATTATTAAAAGATTGGAATTGTCATAATTATAAAGAGAGTAAAATAAATGAATGTTAAAAACAAAACTAAAATTAACATCAAAAGCTGCATTTAGCAGATAAATAACTGAAAATATACTTGAATAATCTTATTAGGCTTGAGCTGGCTGGGTGGCTTGAATAGCTTCTTTCAGTGGAATAGCTTGACTTTCAATTCTTATTACCTTTCTTGGTATTTAGAGGCTGTGTACCAAGCTTATCTTCGATCTTCTATTTAATCTGAAGCTTCTTGCCGGACTTTGCACTGTGATTAGTTGAATCATCGGCATTCTGATCTTGGTCTTGTAATTGTTCCTGAGCCTTCTCTGTAAGCTCTTTTTGTTTTGATCTCGAAATTCTCTGGTTATCCTTTGCTTAAGAATTGTCTGTTTGCTCTATATATATTTATTTAAAGGAAAGTTTACTTACTGGTAACGAGAGGTTTTGGCTTTGAAGAGTTCTTATTATTGTCGACTAATTTTTATATCGTATCTTGTAAGGTACTTTGCTTATGCCCTCCTTTGTTGCTAACTTGGGGTTTCTTATTCTGCTTTTTGATATTTTAAGTATGTGGGTTAATGGCCGGGTTGACTATGGTAGTTTGGTTTGGATGAGTCTCCATATCTTCATCATCACATTCAGAAATGTCCTCCTAATTGATGATCCTGTTTGGCATTGTCTAAGTTTAAGTCTCCTCGACCTCCTCCTCGGGAATAACATTAAGACCGCCATCGGGTTCCTTGGACTGTACAACCGGTGCTTTCTTTGTAGTTAATGAGATTGGTTTTTGAGTTAATGTATTCAAACCTCCAGTAGAGGAATTCGAAGTGCTTTGGAGCTATTGCTTTTGAGCGTTTGCATAATTGGAATGCTATGTATTTTGGCGATCATTGCTTGTGGACTTCTAGACAATTGGGTTGTGGAGCTGTTAATTAATTTGTTCGGCTGATGACTTTAATTAATTGTTTACATTTTACTGTTTTTAGCTTTGTTAGCTCAATAACTCAAGTTCTGAATCACGTGGGCGTTTATTGGCATTAACACTCTTAGCGTGATAACCGAGCCTCTATGAGAAGCAGGATCATTTAAACTTCCTCTTGAGATATCGTCCTGTCTAGTTTTGTTTCTTTTTCCTGTGTCTTCATCCTTCTCTTCCTCCTGTTAATACAATGCCTTTGATTTGACATTCTTCTTATCTTGTGTTTTTTTGAGAAGGTTTTTACGATCTGGATTTTGACGAAGTCTATCTGCATTATTCATATTTTGATCAAATCCCTGTCTGTTTCTCTAGCCTTTTTCTTTATCATTCAGCTTAGTGTCTCTCCTATTGTAATCTTACAAATTTTAAGAAGTCCTGGAACAACGCGAATCGGAATCCTGGATCGATTCAAGGACATTTCCAGATTTGCTTTTGGAGTAGCGACCATTCTGAAGTTGCAAGTAGGGTGATTGGGAAAGGGGAGCATTATAATTTGGTGAGCTATTGATTTAGTACATGTGGAACAGCTTATCATTGTAGAGGTATTGGAGATGCTCTGCTCCCTAATTAGTAGGATTCTGAGCTACAACCATGTATTGAGAATTGACTGGATAAGTTTTCCTATAAATGAATGTAACAAACATCAAAACTTTACTTTAAATGTCGGCCGACTATTATGTCAAGAATGCTAAACTTAAAAAAAGCATGCCTTGTAAACATTTTAGTAATTAAACAAATGTTCGGGGACTATAATTTAATGAGGCTGAGTAAGTTTACAAGGTATCAAATTCATGTGATTTTTCCACGATTGGTTAAATTGAATCCAGATAATTATAGCTTAGTTTATCATCATATCGTCTTAGCTTCGCCAAATTTGCTTGTTCATATTTATTTCTTGGGAATTCGGTACTTGCCAGACAGTTTATCATATTAACTCTCAGGTCATAAGGGATCTCATAGTTAAGCTCAAAATGCTTTTGCTTTTCCTATAAAGGAACCAGCGAGACCGATCCTTTAAATGGTATTGCATTTAATTTAAATATCTTACTTATCCTACATGAAATTAAGAATTTCTGGTATCTTGCTTTATATCTTTTGAAAGACTTTAGCTTGAATGTCCTAATAAAATTGTATGAAAATCTCGAACTCGACAGAGTTATACTCATTCATGCTGTTTTCGATATGACTAATGATCTCAGCAAAATGGTTCACGGTTTGGATGCAATACCAGGGGTCCAGGTTCTCGTTGTCTTTCTCATAGTAGATAAGCTCACTCTAGTTACTTTCCAAGTCGTCTAAACAAAATAAAAATGAATCAGAATTACATTTTTCGTTATCTTTCTAAATTTTTTTGCGTAGTCGCACTATGTGCTCTTTAGTCTGCCATGAAGTTATGTCTGGATATATGTAGTCATAATTGTCTCTACCTTTATAACAGTATGTTATTGATTCTGCTTTCTCGTATGTCAACTCATCAATTTGGTGAATCAAATATTTTTCCCCTCTCCTTAAATCTAACTCACAATAAGGGAATTCCTTTGCTCCATACCTATAGATTATAATTAAGGCTTTTTTTAATGGTCTTACATGCTAAAGTATCTCACTAAAGCGTCCCTAGCTCTAGGCATGAAGTCAGCAGGTCGATGGGCTAGTGTAAACCTGGGTTTTGACAGTCTGCTGCATTCATAAAAACGCAGTGAGAAAGGAAGTTTTAATCCCAGTTTAAACTCATCACTGCAGAACAATTCATCGATCAGATTGGAGACAAGCTTCTTCTCGTTTAATTAAGGATAATACCATTGTGGCAGAGCAATGACTCCCCTTTTCATAGACATAAACTCAAGTTAGTTGCACTAGTTTTCCCTTATCACTGCATACTGAGCCTTGGGAATATCTTCATCCTTGTTAAAGTAGAAGAGCTCAACAATAATTGACGAATAACCATCAACCCATTCAGATATCAGCTTCTTGTTTTCATCAAATATTTTAGTGAAAGCTGGCACTTAATTAAAGTTGTGGGGTTTATTGTCATTCTATGCACAAGTCTGATTTGATACTGAGAAAATCTGAAATCAAAGACCAGTATATTCATCATTGCGGCGAATGGAAATGATAGAGGATTAAGGAAATGACTATCAGTAATGTGTGAAGGTGGGGCATTAAGCAATCCAGCCAGTAACATTAAGAATGCTCTCCTCTCGACATAGATCATCCCGTCACAGAGAATGTTAGCAACTCCCATCAATTGGTCAAAGTGCTCGTCAAGTGGCTCTTGCTTTTAAATATCTGGTCGAAAAACGAAGTTATTGTTGAAGGCCTGTTTATAGTTTCTATGTTGAAAATGTCTGAATTTATTTGTGCCCTTAGTGACTTGATAAGCGTGACAACTGTTCATTAGCCTGTAATTTTCTGAATCAAAGAACGGAGATCCTGTAAAGAGCTTTTTTTATTCTGGGGATAATTTGCTCTCTACACATCTATTGGTAAGCACGGCGGAATTCATCATCCTGTTCAGAGTTGTGAACTCTGAAGGAGTGAAATTTGGAGCAGGATAGGATACCAAGTTAAATCTAATGAAAACAGGGTCAATGTAATCTCTGTTGGTCACGATAGTTTTGAAGTCCATATGGACCTCTTTCAATTCGCCTTTTTTTTATTTTTTGTATATGCTGCTACATCAGTTTCTTTATAAACAGATGACTTGCTGGATTGAGATTTAATAGGCTTTCTTCATAGCACTATTAGTTCTCTCTTATCTTTTGCAAAATTGTGCTGATATCCTGTTTCTCTTTAGAGTTCCCCTTAAATTTAGATAGGGAAGAAATATTTGGGGGTGCTTATTATTCTGTTACTGCTACATCTCTTATTAAGCTAGCTACTGTTAAGCTTCTTAAAGTGCTTTCTCTTAAGCTTTCACCTCCGCTTTCGCTTTATCCCGGATTTAAATGCAACTTATACGTCTTTCTTCTTGGATAGTATCAGACTCGATCAATTGAATCTTGAGGGGGTTGTTATCGCATTTGAGATCGACATTTTTTTAAGAGCGTAAAGACCCACCAGTCTTTGATTTGACTTTCGGTGAAATCATTTCTGTAATCTTGTAACTTCTTCTCAACTTGATTAAGGAGATCCTGAAAAGTTAAAGGATTTTTCAGACAATCCTGAAGAGAATCCTTATGATGATCTTTATTGTTTTAGAGCATTTGCTCACTGAACTTTTATTAGCTCTTCTAAGGAGTGTACGACTCGTAATGTCGAATGTTTAATTGCTGGGTATACTCGCTGACTGTCATTTGACTATTTATGATTTCGTGATGACGCCTCGAGTTTTCGTTTGTGAAACTGCTGATAAGTTAGCTTGATCTTCTATTTGATGAAAGCAGGTTATCTTCAATAAATAAGCTTTTTTCATTGGCGTCCATCAGGTTCATACCCGCTTCCTAAAGCATTTTTTCAAGCTTGTTCTCAGGTTATGGGTCTGTCTCTTCTTCCTCATCGTTTTCCTCGTCTGATTCATTCGCCTCGTTGGGTTAAGGAACCTCTTCTTATTCGCACTCTTCCTCAGAATCTTCCATTTGGTTGAGAGAAGGAGTTTTCCCATCATTTCTCCAATAAAGCATATACGAGCCTGCGTGAAAATCTTGAATTTTCTAAAAAGCATCAGAACTAATACCACACTTGTGCAAACTCTTGGTTTTGACGGTTCCCTTAAAATGCGGAGTGAAGTCTTTGTTTATAATTGCACTTCTAGCTTTTTTTATAAATGTTTTGGATATAGGGGTTTTTTTTAAAATGATACTATTAGTATGATATACTTCATCAACCTTAGGATCATGTTCGATTTCCCCCTGTAGTTAGTTTTCGAAAACGAGACCAGAAACATTATTTTTTCTTAAAAGTATACAGAAGTCAAGAATCTTAAGTTTCTCTAAGCAAGGCTTGGGATACCTGCTATAATCTTAGTAAACAGATTAATGAGATCCATGAATGACAGCTGTCAAAGAGTTAGCAAGTTTTATTAAATCAGGGTTACTAGAATCTGCTTTCAATTGCTCTTTCAAGAATCTGCAGAGCGCGATTATACTCATGGGGTGAGTAGATGTAATGAAATCGAAAACCTGAGCGGGGGTTTTTACTATTAGGATGGCTTAATAATAACACCGATGGTAAGCAATACTTCTAAACAACTTTCAAGATGTTCAAGTTTATTTAAGAGAGCACTTGATTGTTCAAAGGAGATCTAAATTTCAATATCAGGACCAAAATTTTCCAGCTTTCGCAATTCCTTCATTGGAAATATTAATATATTATAATCTGCCGATGATTTCAGGATTAATTATAATTAAATTAAAGAGTTCAAATTATATAAACAGCGTATCCTGTCATCTCTCCACAAACCATAAAGCAAGGCCCCTTCAATTAAGGGCCAGAAGAAACTGCCACAGAATGAAGAAAGTAAGCATAGCTCGAAGTTGGCTTATCGCTTTCACATCAATCAATTATCAGTGATGA
>ARYC01020570.1:0-15057 GCA_000711775.1 Oxytricha trifallax
CATTCCTAAGTTTGTCAAAGGTCTATTCCTCAAAATCCTCAGTGAAGTTGAAGCTGGTGTTACTACCTTCATTGTCTAAGATGAGACACCCCTACCTTCATCCACAGTCTAGACTTTCTTCGGGGATATTAATTCAAGATAAGTAGAAATAAGTCTATCGTTATCTGTATCCATTTAATTTTATTTTATTAACAAAGTCACAATCAAAATCTATGTAAAGATATTGCAGGTCAAACTCTTAGTAAAGCTGTAACTTGGTTGAGGGTAAATCAACTTGCTTTTAAAAGTCGACTGAAATACATTTGAGAAGTTTCCTTAAGTGTAATAAACATCACTTTATATTTCTCATACTTAGTCGCTTGAATTTTTAAGATTTCTTCAATTATTCTGTGTAATAAGTCTTAAGAATCTTTTAGGAGACTTATCTGCTTTGAGCAGCAGATACACCTACTGTCATTGAAATGCGAGCATGGTTTATAGAGGGAAGGGCAATAGAAAATGAAAAGAGTTAGTTAAAGTTGTATAAATAGTTATCGCAAGAAACATATTAATCAAACTAAATTCAAACAAGGGCAGCATTTTCAGGGGAAAGTGATCATGATGTCGATTTGCTTGACTGTATCATCTTTCTGTTATTTCTGTTAATCCTGATCCACTGTCACTGCTTCTGAGTGAGCAACCCCTGGTTTATCAGTAAGACCGTCAATCACTTACTTGTACCTGTTATACTTCCACAATCTTGCATGGCACTACTCAGGCTTGTAATCTAATAAGTTATATCGATTAACATCAAAACCATTTGAAAAGGTTAAGGCCCATAGGGTTGTATTTGAGATTATAATATCCAGTGCTAACTCTGTTTTATCATCAGACAAATTGGGGTTGGTCACTAAGTAAGTTTAGAGCTTGACTCTCTCCATATACACCACATGGAGATTTACTGCCTTTGCATCTACAGTTAGCTCGTCATCCTCTCTCTCAATAATATTGTGTAAACGACCAAGGTGAATTTTGCCAGTGAGCATTTCATTGATCAAGCTGAACTGGGAGTTATCCAACTTTAACATCACGTTTTCCTTCATACCAAAATTGACTGTAACCTTGCGCTGACCATTTACAGTCACGATGTACTCTTCCATACTAGGGACATAAGCGAGGTGGTAGTGTTCCTACTTAGACCAATCACTGGTACCGATAATTAAGTGGTAAAGCTGGATGAGATTCAAGAATTTCAAGAGACCTTTAATTTACTCCTGGTCTCTACTTTTAAACCTGAATAAACTGATTTCACTGGGACTGTTACTGCCTTTTACACTTCATAAAAGTCAAAACCACCATTCGAGTCCTCATCTTTTGGCTTGGACTCTGAGTTGTACATACATTGGAGCATTTAATCTTCCAGCTCTTACATTTGGCTTTATAAATATAAAATTATAATCTGGAATTGAGATAGATTAAGTGGTGATTAAAGATATTTGTAATGAATCGCCTTCCTTGAAATAGCTGCAATTATCTCTATAATTTATATTCAGAACAGGAATGCCTAGTAGTGTAAAGCCTGGAAATAATTGAGGAAGATTCCCTGAAATTCCCTACTCATTTTCTTATAACTGTAACAAACATCACTCAGAGATTTATGAGCCTGAGCTCTTTGATTTAGTTGAAAGTGTTTCAAGAGAGCTATAGGATTAATAATAGCAGTAATACAGTTACCCTAACTTAACTCAAACCATTAATCAAACAATTCCTTTGAACTAGGGTGCAACCCTAACCTAGAGATAAACTCCAGGAAGAGCTGCTTGAGGTTTCCGAAGTAAGAAATTGTAATAATAAATCGTGCTGCTACTAGTCTCAAAAGATGAGAGGAAAAGTAAGAGTAATAAAACCAAGCTGACTTACCTCACCAGTTCACCTGGTAAAGCAACGCAACTTAACTGAACTACTGCCCCTTAAACTCTGACCTAACTTGTTTAAAACTTATACCTATAAAGAGTTAAAAAAAATCTAAACCCAACTGAGGAAGGGTTTCAAAGTAAGGTTAGCTTAACTTAAATAAGCTTAAAGTAAAGTAGTACTGTAGTACTTTTCTAAACAGTAAACCAACTACAAACTATAAAGCCAGTCTAACTTTGACTTTACTATTAGAATACTGCCTGAGCCGATTTACGCTTGAGGCTTTTACACCTCTCTACAGTCAGGGTAAGTACCTAGGCCAGTAAAAAGAAGTTTAAGTACCAACAGGAAGCAAAGTAACTTGTAACTACACTTTAAAGAAAAACCACTCTTAGTGAGCAAGTCAAAAACAAAAGACTCAGGCAAGTCAAAGTATCAAAAATCAAAACAAAAAAAATTCCAAACATTTGAGTTCTACCAGTTTGAATATTCAAACGGCTGGTCCTCGGAAACGAGGTTAAATTCGATTCATTTTTATAATTATTTTACTAGTCTGAAACGTGGACCATCCGGCGAAACGATAATTTTCAAAGTAACCAATAGTGATGGAACAATCCTAGCGGTAGGACTAGTCAATTTGTGTGTGTTGCCCCCCAATCAAACTGAAACTAATTGACGTACGTGGACCAGCCGGCGAAACGATAAAAAACTTCATACTTGGTAATCACTTCTTCGGACTTGCATTATTTCAAATGTCGTTATTCAAAGTAACCAATAGTGTTGGAACAATCCTAGCGCTGATATTAGTGGAGGCTTGATTAAATCAATATCAAAACCAAAACAAATTCAAATATAAACCTAGGAAATCAATTAGTAGAACCAATTAACAAAATCAAGGAACAAGAACTAAATCAAAACAAAATCTAACTTAATGAGTGGCTAAGTATTTCTTTAATCTTTTTTTTATAGGTACTTAATTTAATTTAAAAATCGTACGATTTAACAGAGCTCTGATAATGCAAACAAAAATCAAAACCAAATCTAACCCAAACATTTTATCTTAACTTTTAATATAGGTACTTTAAGAACTTTGTGTTTACAGAATGAGGCCTCAATGAAAATAGCTAGCTACTGAAAATTAAACTACTAGACTCTGATCCTACTGATTAATGTTTTAACCCTTTTATTTATAGATACCTTTAAGATCTCAGTGTAGATTAATTAAGTGGCCACTTAAAGTTTGAGACAACTCTGATAACGCTTGAAAACTAAACCACTCTCTCTTTAATCATTTTTATAGGTACCCTGAAGATACATTGACTATAGAGAAGTCAACCTTACTGAGGCAGAATAGCTGAGCTAAATTAAAAAATTTTCAAGGCTTTAATCAAAGTAAGTAAGAACCTAAAACTCTGCCCAAATATTCTAGTACTTTAATTACAGAGAGTGTAACAAACATCACTCATGCTTGAGTGAATTTTTTAATTAATGTAAGCCTTTTTATAAGAACCAGAACTCTGTTAATAGAACAGCCAATCACAGTAGTTAGACCCTGTCGGAATCTAGTAAGTACGTTATAGTAGGAAAGTAACTTGTAGTTTTTAAAAAATCAAAATCTTTTTAGGGCCTCTAATTTTAGGAACTATATTTGTAAATTAATGAGGGATAAAAGGCAAAGAATGTTAACACAATTAAAAGAAAAGGACTTAAAGCTTTAGAGTATAGATAATGAAATAAGCCTAATAGAACCCAGTCATAGAGAAACTTACTTAGGTATCAGTAGTTAGTACTGAAAGGATTTTAGTTTAAATTTTTCAAGTCTAGTAACCTGAAACCCTGCCAAAATTTTGAGATCTCCAAACCAAGATCACTGTAAGTGTAACAAACATCACCGATGCCTCCTTAGTGATTTACAAACTCAAGACCCAATTCTCTAAGTGCCAAAGACCTTGGCTGAGTGACAAACGATCACGTGTTTGTGCTAGTTAGGTGGCAAGAAGTTTTGAAGAGGAAGGGTAGTTTGTTGAGTGCTTTTCATGAGAGTGATCTATAGATAGTAGTTTTAAAGAAAGCCCAATAGAGTGAAATAGACAGTAAAGGATTTTTCCTTGCTCGAATAGTAAGAGTCCAGTAGAACCTGGTCTTAGGTCAACTTACTTAGGGTCTTAGGGGTCAGTGTTGGTAGAGGGATTTTGTTGGGCTGAACTGTGAAGACTGGAAAAGCTGAAACGCTGCCCAAATTTTGAGATTAGCTGGCTGTGATCTATAGACGTAAGTTATAAACATAGAATACTAAAGATGGATAATTGATTTTTTCAACTCAGGTATGAAGAGGCCTGCAGATATAAGATATCATCACACTTACCTAGGGTACAGGTAGTCTGAGTTGATAAAGCCCTTTTCTCCAAAGTAGAATCAGAAGACAGGAGAACCTGAAATGCTGCCAAAATTTTGAGTTGGGCAAAACCGACATGAGCGTAACAAACATCACTCATTAAACCTTCGGGTTTTTTAAAGACTACCTTAGTTAAGGCTGCTCACTGGGGTTTAACTATAGGCTTGGGTTAATTAAGCGTATAGAATACATACTAGACGAGAGGTTCAAAACTAAAACTGCGGCAGCAGTGGGGTAGGCAGGAAGATAAGAATTGTTGACAGCAGTTAAAGAGCGCTGTCGATTAAAACTTTCGAAATATAACAATAGACTAGACCTGGAATTCCGCTTATTTATAAATAAATCGGCCAATAGCGTTGAGAATATCTCGATTTAAATTGGATTATTAAAAGATTAGAATTGTCATAATTATAAAGAGAGTAAAATAAATGAATGTTAAAAACAAAACTAAAATTAACATCAAAAGCTGCATTTAGCAGATAAATAACTGAAAATATACTTGAATAATCTTATTAGGCTTGAGCTGGCTGGGTGGCTTGAATAGCTTCTTTCAGTGGAATAGCTTGACTTTCAATTCTTATTACCTTTCTTGGTATTTAGAGGCTGTGTACCAAGCTTATCTTCGATCTTCTATTTAATCTGAAGCTTCTTGCCGGACTTTGCACTGTGATTAGTTGAATCATCGGCATTCTGATCTTGGTCTTGTAATTGTTCCTGAGCCTTCTCTGTAAGCTCTTTTTGTTTTGATCTCGAAATTCTCTGGTTATCCTTTGCTTAAGAATTGTCTGTTTGCTCTATATATATTTATTTAAAGGAAAGTTTACTTACTGGTAACGAGAGGTTTTGGCTTTGAAGAGTTCTTATTATTGTCGACTAATTTTTATATCGTATCTTGTAAGGTACTTTGCTTATGCCCTCCTTTGTTGCTAACTTGGGGTTTCTTATTCTGCTTTTTGATATTTTAAGTATGTGGGTTAATGGCCGGGTTGACTATGGTAGTTTGGTTTGGATGAGTCTCCATATCTTCATCATCACATTCAGAAATGTCCTCCTAATTGATGATCCTGTTTGGCATTGTCTAAGTTTAAGTCTCCTCGACCTCCTCCTCGGGAATAACATTAAGACCGCCATCGGGTTCCTTGGACTGTACAACCGGTGCTTTCTTTGTAGTTAATGAGATTGGTTTTTGAGTTAATGTATTCAAACCTCCAGTAGAGGAATTCGAAGTGCTTTGGAGCTATTGCTTTTGAGCGTTTGCATAATTGGAATGCTATGTATTTTGGCGATCATTGCTTGTGGACTTCTAGACAATTGGGTTGTGGAGCTGTTAATTAATTTGTTCGGCTGATGACTTTAATTAATTGTTTACATTTTACTGTTTTTAGCTTTGTTAGCTCAATAACTCAAGTTCTGAATCACGTGGGCGTTTATTGGCATTAACACTCTTAGCGTGATCAACCGAGCCTCTATGAGAAGCAGGATCATTTAAACTTCCTCTTGAGATATCTTCTTGTCTAGTTTTGTTTCTTTTTCCTGTGTCTTCATCCTTCTCTTCCTCCTGTTAATACAATGCCTTTGATTTGACATTCTTCTTATCTTGTGTTTTTTTGAGAAGGTTTTTACGATCTGGATTTTGACGAAGTCTATCTGCATTATTCATATTTTGATCAAATCCCTGTCTGTTTCTCTAGCCTTTTTCTTTATCATTCAGCTTAGTGTCTCTCCTATTGTAATCTTACAAATTTTAAGAAGTCCTGGAACAACGCGAATCGGAATCCTGGATCGATTCAAGGACATTTCCAGATTTGCTTTTGGAGTAGCGACCATTCTGAAGTTGCAAGTAGGGTGATTGGGAAAGGGGAGCATTATAATTTGGTGAGCTATTGATTTAGTACAGGTGGAACAGCTTATCATTGTAGAGGTATTGGAGATGCTCTGCTCCCTAATTAGTAGGATTCTGAGCTACAACCATGTATTGAGAATTGACTGGATAAGTTTTCCTATAAATGAATGTAACAAACATCAAAACTTTACTTTAAAATGTCGGCCGACTATTATTTCAAGTATGCTAAACTTTTAAAAAAGCATGCCTTGTAAACATTTTAGTAATTAAACAAATGTTCGGGGACTATAATCTTTAATGAGGCTTAGTAAGTTTACAAGGTATCAAATTCATGTGATTTTTTCACGATTGGTTAAATTGAATCCAGATAATTATAGCTTAGTTTATCATCATATCGTCTTAGCTTCGCCAAATTGCTTGTTCATATTTATTTCTTGGGAATTCGGTACTTGCCAGACAGTTTATCATATTAACTCTCAGGTCATAAGGGATCTCATAGTTAAGCTCAAAATGCTTTTGCTTTTCCTATAAAGGAACCAGCGAGACCGATCCTTTAAATGGTATTGCATTTAATTTAAATATCTTACTTATCCTACATGAAATTAAGAATTTCTGGTATCTTGCTTTATATCTTTTGAAAGACTTTAGCTTGAATGTCCTAATAAAATTGTATGAAAATCTCGAACTCGACAGAGTTATACTCATTCATGCTGTTTTCGATATGACTAATGATCTCAGCAAAATGGTTCACGGTTTGGATGCAATACCAGGGGTCCAGGTTCTCGTTGTCTTTCTCATAGTAGATAAGCTCACTCTAGTTACTTTCCAAGTCGTCTAAACAAAATAAAAATGAATCAGAATTACATTTTTCGTTATCTTTCTAAATTTTTTTGCGTAGTCGCACTATGTGCTCTTTAGTCTGCCATGAAGTTATGTCTGGATATATGTAGTCATAATTGTCTCTACCTTTATAACAGTATGTTATTGATTCTGCTTTCTCGTATGTCAACTCATCAATTTGGTGAATCAAATATTTTTCCCCTCTCCTTAAATCTAACTCACAATAAGGGAATTCCTTTGCTCCATGCCTATAGATTATAATTTAGGCTTTTTTAATGGTCTTACATGCTAAAGTATCTCACTAACGCGTCCCTAGCTCTAGGCATGAAGTCAGCAGGTCGATGGGTTAGTGTGAACCTGGGTTTTGACAGAATGCTGCATTCATAAAAACGCAGTGAGAAAAGAAGTTTTAATCCCAGTTTGAACTCATCACTGCAGAACAACTCATCGATCAGATTGGAGACAAGCTTCTTCTCGTTGAATTAAGGATAATACCATTGTGGCAGAGCAATGAATCCCCTTTTCATAGACATAGCCTCAAGGTAGTTGCACTAGTTTTCCCTTATCACTGCATACTGAGCCTTGGGAATATCTTCATCCTTGTTAAAGTAGCAGAGCTCAACAATAATTGACGAATAACCATCAACCCATTCAGATATCAGCTTCTTGTTTTCATCAAATATTTTAGTGAAAGCTGGCACTTAATTCAAGTTGTGGGGTTTATTGTCAATTCTATGCACAAGTCTGATTTGATACTGAGAAAATCTGAAATCAAAGACCAGTATATTCATCATTGCGGCGAATGGAAATGATAGAGGATTAAGGAAATAACTATCAGTAATGTGTGAAGGTGGGGCATTAAGCAATCCAGCCAGTAACATTAAGAATGCCCTCCTCTCGACATAGATCATCCCGTCACAGAGAATGTTAGCAACTCCCATCAATTGGTCAAAGTACTCGTCAAGTGGCTCTTGCTTTTGAATATCTGGTCGAAAAACGAAGTTATTATTGAAGGCCTGCTTGTAGTTTCTATGTTAAAAATGCCTGATTTTATTTGTGCCCTTAGTGACTTGATAAGCGTGACAACCGTTCATTAGCCTGTAATTCTATGAATCAAAGAACAGAGATCCTGTAAAGAGCTTTTTTTATTCTAGGGATAATTTGCTCTCTACACATCTATTGGTAAGCACGGCGGAATTCATCATCCTGTTCAGAGTTGTGAACTCTGAAGGAGTGAAATTTGGAGCAGGATAGGATACCAAGTTAAATCTAATGAAAACAGGGTCAATGTAATCTCTGTTGGTCACGATAGTTTTGAAGTCCATATGGAGCTCTTTCAATTAGCCTTTTTTTAAGTTTTTAGTATAAGCTGCTACATCAGTATCTTTATAAACAGATGACTTGCTGGATAGAGATTTAATAGGCTTTCTTCATAGCACTATTAGTTCTCTCTTATCTTTTGAAAAATTGTGCTGATATCATGTTTCACTTTAGAGTTCCCCTTAAATTTAGATAGGGAAGAAATATTTGGGGGTGCTTATTATTCTGTTACTGCTACATCTCTTATTAGGCTAGCTACTGTTAAGCTTCTTAAAGTGCTTTCTCTTAAGCTTTCCCCTCCGCTTTCGCTTTATCCCGGATTTAAATGCAACTTATACGTCTTTCTTCTTGGATAGTAGCAGGTTCGATCCATTGAATCTTGAGGGGGTTGTTATAGCATTTGAGATCGACATTTTTTTAAAAGAGCGTAAAGACCCACCAGTCTTTGATTTGACTTTCGGTGAAATCATTTCTGTAGTCTTGTAACTTCTTCTCAACTTGATTAAGGAGATCCTGAAAAGTTAAAGGATTTTTCAGACAATCCTGAAGAGAATCTTTCTTGTTTTAGAGCATTTGCTCACTGAACTTTTGTTAGCTCTTCTAAGGAGTGTACGACTCGTAATGTCGAATGTTTAATTGCTGGGTATACTCGCTGACTGTCATTGACTATTTATGATTTCGTGATGACGCCTCGAGTTTTCGTTTGTGAAACTGCTGATAAGTTAGCTTGATCTTCTATTTGATGAAAGCAGGTTATCTTCAATAAATAAGCTTTTTTCATTGGCGTCCATCAGGTTCATACCCGCTTCCTAAAGCATTTTTTCAAGCTTGTTCTCAGGTTATGGGTCTGTCTCTTCTTCCTCATCGTTTTCCTCGTCTGATTCATTCGCCTCGTTGGGTTAAGGAACCTCTTCTTATTCGCACTCTTCCTCAGAATCTTCCATTTGGTTGAGAGAAGGAGTTTTCCCATCATTTCTCCAATAAAGCATATACGAGCCTGCGTGAAAATCTTGAATTTTCTAAAAAGCATCAGAACTAATACCACACTTGTGCAAACTCTTGGTTTTGACGGTTCCCTTAAAATGCGGAGTGAAGTCTTTGTTTATAATTGCACTTCTAGCTTTTTTTATAAATGTTTTGGATATAGGGGTTTTTTTAAAAATGATACTATTAGTATGATATACTTCATCAACCTTAGGATCATGTTCGATTTCCCCCTGTAGTTAGTTTTCGAAAACGAGACCAGAAACATTATTTTTTCTTAAAAGTATACAGAAGTCAAGAATTTTAAGTTTCTCTAAGCAAGGCTTGGGATACCTGCTATAATCTTAGTAAACAGATAAATGAGATCCATCAATGACAGCTGTCAAAGAGTTAGCAAGTTTTATTAAATCAGGGTTACTAGAATCTGCTTTCAATTGCTCTTTCAAGAAACTGCAGAGCGCGATTATACTCATGGGGTGAGTAGATGTAATGAAATCGAAAACACTGCAAAGCAGGGAGGTTTTTTACTCAAAGGATGGCTCAATAATAACACCGATAGTAAGCAATACTTCTAAACAACTTTCATGATGTTCAAGTTTATCTAAGAGAGCACTTGAATGATCAAAGGAGATCTAAATTTCAATATCAAGACCAAAATTTTCCAGCCTTCGCAATTCCTTCATAGGAAATATTAATATATTATAATCTGGCGATGATTTCAGGATTAAATATAATTAAATTAAAGAGTTCAAATTATATAAACAACATATCCTGTCATCTCTCCACAAACCATAAAGCAAGGCCCTTCAATTAAGGGCCAGAAGAAACTGCCACAGAATGAAGAAAGCAAGCATAGCTCGAAGTCTGGCTTATCACTATCACATCAATCAATTATCAGCGATGAGTTCCTACTCCAATTCCCTATAAGATATCAAACCCAGCAAAGTGAAGGTGCAGGAGAAGACCATCACAAAGTGGACGCCAGTGGTCTTGGGCAAGCTCTTCCCTAATGTGATTTAGAAGTCCAAGTTCACCTACAGCTCGGGCAAGGTAATCAATGCCGGCGAGGTACCGCCTCATGTGTCAGAGTTGACGGGTGGAGTCATTATCAAACTCCCCTCGGAATCAATCGCCGAATACCTGAAAAAGAATGTTGATGTTTGTTACATGCAAGAGGATGATGAGCTGTGTGGGTTCTTGGAGACTTATCTTTAGAGTATTAAAACTGGGAAAGCTGCGGCTTTCAATTAGAAAAAAGCAGGCAATGGAATTGGAACTGCAGGGCCTGACAACTAGCAGAGTATGGTAACTCTGAACCCCGATCTCGCAAAGAACTCTAAAGTCATGCAGAAAATACTTGAGAGTATTGGCAATAAAAAGAGAGCCAAGAATGCAGACAAAAACCCATTCTTAAAGAAGCGAGAGGCCAAGCTGGCCTGTAAGAAATTAGATGCTGTAAGCCTGTACTTTAATGATAACTTGAAGCCCAGGCAGATTGCCAAGAAGTTGAGGATAGGGGTAGACATGGTTTATAGGATAGTTGAGAAGTTCAAGCATGAGATTCAACACACGATTCATGAACCCAAGGCCTTGCAAAAAGTGGGTAGAAAAGGAGTTACTGACAACCCTCTCCTGCTTGATTCGATTCAAAGTTATTTGGAGCTGAATGGTATCTACCAGGTCACTGGTTAGAAGCTGCACAACTATCTCAGAGAACTATCTGAAAATAACCCTGAGGCCTCAGCTCTCAAAGTACCTTGCGTAGCAACCTTAAACAAGGTTTTGAAAGAGAAATTCCATTTAAGATTTGGGAAGACCAGGCTGCCAATACCAAGTATCGTGACCCCAGCTATAACGATAAAAGGCTGTGGATAAGTCGCCTGCTTTCGCAGTTCCTACTTGAAGATGCGGTGATCATTTCAGTGGATGAAAGCAACTTTAGGTCTGACTCGATGCCCCCAAAGTAGTGGGCTTTCAATATCAATGATATGTATCGACAAAGCAAAAGTCAATCACGACTGTAACAAACATCACCTGCTGGCAACCCCATTCTGGTGGGCGATTCCAAACTTTTGTATGGCCAATAATTGCTTGGTAGGTTTTAGGATTATAATGCCAGTGACTAGGAAGTGATTAGCGACTCTACTTTACCAAATTTTAGGATAACCCCTAGAAACATCGCCCCTGAGCCATCTAATCCTAAGTTGCAAAATTCTCCAATTTAAGCCTCAAAATCTCGAAAATCGCAAGTTGAAAGTGAGGCTTCAAAATCCTAAAAATCGTAAGCATTTCATCATAATTCAAGCAAAACTTTCATAGAAAAGCCTGGAACTTTTCAAGTCAAATTAAGCATAAGGGAGGTTAAGAATCTGAAAAATTAGAGGCCTCGATCTTGGGTAAGAGGACGCCTGCAAAATCAAAAAAAGTCTTGAAATCAGCAGCCTGTGTTCTTCAAGTATTGATTAGAAGAACGTAATTTTCTTGGCTTTATATTGTTTAGAAAAATTCGAGATTTTAGGTTAGGACCTCCTAATAATAAACTCCAGCTTATAAATCAAAAGCAACTCTGAAGAAAGATCTTTCCCCAATTCCTGAAGTGCCAGAGGGCCTGAACCAGTAGTTGAGCTTGACAAAAAACTTTCAGAATTTCAGGATCGCAAGCTCGGTCAAGTCAGTGGTTTCGGAGGATCTGCCGGCGAAGAAATTGAGGAGTGGGTTCACTCCAGTTCTGGACGAATTGCCAAGTTGAAGTTGTCAAGCTCGAGGAAGAAATCGGTGGACTTGATGGGAGACAAACAAAAGGAGAATCGGTTTGGCTTCACTCCTAAAAAGATAAGGCTGTCCTAGAATGTGAGCAGCGCATCTATAGACCAACTCAGCGAGAGTCAAGGTAAGATTTGCTATTGATTGAAAATGGAAATATAGGCTTCAACCTGAAGGAAGAGAGCGAAAAGTTTGAGCGTGATATACAGAGCATCCAAGACTACTTTGATGACAAACAGGAAGCCTCCAAGTTTAAAAGCATTGCAGAATACCAGAGTGAAATGAAGCAAAATCTAGGTAGTTATGGCATGAAGGTGAGGGAGCTTTCTATCTAGAAGAGCCCCAATAAGAGGCAGCAGTTCTCGATGTCATTTATAGCGGCCATATCTCAAGACCGAATCCTCTCAAGTCAAATCATAGAGGGCGCTTTCGACTCCTCCCTCTTCGAGAATTTCATCTATCATACCTTGCGAAGTGTGAGAACGGACAAAGATCTCAACTCTAAGTAGGTGGTACTCTTGATGGATAACGCTGTCATTCATAAGTATTCAGAGATGCTCGAGACAGCCAGGAAGTTCAAGGTGAATGTTCTATTCAATGCCGAGTATTCGCCCTGGTTAAATCCTATAGAGTAGCTCTTCTCGTTCGTCAAGAAGCAACTCAAAGTGGACACAGTAAACTCCAAGTAAGATAATCACATCTAACATCTCTAGGCAGCAGCTCGTGAAGAGGGTCTCTGAAATCGTACAGAGCTTAAGTGCAGAAGACATTCAAGGCATGTGGGTGTTCAGTATCAAAAAGTGGCTGCACACTCTGCGCTATGGATTTGTCTGATGATGTTTGTTACAGAAGCAATTTGTGTTGCTGAGCCTATTAAAGGGAATCCCCCTTTATAAAAGAGTAATTTATAATACAAGGCTATAATGATAATAATAATAATCAATCATGTTAATTGCTATCGCACTTTCCCACTTTGTATTTGAAAGCAACCTTGACATAAGCTTATGAAAGCAAGCAACCCTTCCAAATGGATTCTGATCGTGCTTCTTTAGTTGGAGGTCCACTCAATGCAGGATCTCTCTAATGTATTAGCATGCCGATCACCGCCCTTCCCATTTCAGCTTCTCGAACTGCGATGGATAATGCGAATGACCTTCATACATATGCCTATTACACTTATAAAGCTCCTCTCTAATTAAGCTATGCACTCTATACAATTGGTAATCACACACTGCAAAAAGAACTAATAAAGGGCAATTAATATCATATTTATTCATAATTATCAAACACACTACACTTCAAACGAAAAGGGTTTAGGGGTTTTGAATTACCCATCGAAAGGGGTTTTGGGGTTTTGAAATATGGTCTAGGGGTTTCTGGGTTATGAAAATGTGTTTTTATATAATTAAGGGGTTTTGATTAATGGTCGAAAGGGTTTAATATTAAAAGCGTACACATATTATTTATTTATTTATTTTTATTTTCACTTTTTCCCATTTCATTTATATTTTAACAATAGTGTTTAATTTAGAAACATATTGCTATTAAAGCAATAGAAATTATTCAACTTAAGATAGTTAATAATACAGCAGTCAGTAGCTACCAGCTGGTAAATCACACATTTAGATATATTTAGACTTGGGGTTTAAGAACTACACCAGAGTCATAGTGAGTGAGGACACTACAGCGAGTGAAATAATCAAAAATCTCAAATCTAAAGTTGGTGGAGGCACTACGAGCACGAACTAAAGTGCTCTAAATAATACAGTCACGGGGGCTGTGATAAATGGGTCTAATACAGGGAAAAGCTCTACTTTTAATGCACACACTAGTGGTAGCTCTAGTAATTTAAACACCTCATCCAGTTTTGAGAGACATTATTGCATGAAGAGAAAAGACTTAAATTTTGTGCATTTTATATCATCTGATAATTTAACAATAATTTACAAGTTAAATGTCATCAAGCAGTTTGACTTAACAAACATCAAACTAAGACTTTAGGAAAACAGCCAATAACTTAAATACTTCAGGCATGTAATCCACTAAATTTACAAGTTAGTATTTATTCCTTAATAAAATTCTATATCATTTTAAAACATTTAAGTATAAATCATAACGCTTGGATGCCTTTAAAGATGAATATGGATTATTTATGATTAACACAAGGGCTACAAACCCTTTGTTATTTGTTAGAAAACTAGCTGCTCATGATTAAGTGCAACCTATCTTTAAAAAATCCAATGAGTTATTTAATTTATTTAGCAATTGTTTAGATTTATCTATTTTATTAAAAATTCCAAAAACATTAAGTTTATTAATATATATATATAAAGGTTATTTAAGAAAGATGAATCTGAGAGATTCAAGATATGTTTGCAGAGAAATGGAGACATAGAATAATTCATAAGATCTAAGGGTGGTGCCTTTTCCACTCATTTTGATGAGGAAAATCATGTAGTCTCTCAACTAGGCAAAAGCATAATAAATAACAGTAAGCATTTATCAAGGTATATGTAAATTATCTAATTAGAAACCTATGAGAGAAAGGGAAAACTGTATAAGAAAAGTTTGAATTCTGACAAGTTCAAAGAGAGACAATTTGTTCTAGACAAAGATCAATTGTTTTACTATAAAAATGAGAAATAAAGTAAGTCTATTCTTATGTAAAATATTTTTATGATACATATAAAATTGGATAAACTTTTCAATTAAATCTTATATTTATAGAGGACAAAAATTTCAACTTGATAATGTTGAGTAATGCTTAAATTGCAACAGTTTCAATTCCTAAACAAAAATATTGCTTTGAAATAGAGAATGATAACAGAAAATACATTCACAAATCATTTACATTCTTTTAAAAATAATTTCAACTAATGCCTATTCTTAGTTATTAATATGTTCATTTTTAAGATTTTAGCTACAAAATCTCAATATGACTTAGATCAATGGGTGTATGCAATTCAAGGTCAAATTCGACTATCAAGAGACAATAAAAATATAGCAGATGTGAATTAAA
>ARYC01020571.1:0-13915 GCA_000711775.1 Oxytricha trifallax
TTTAAATATCTTACTTATCCTACATGAAATTAAGAATTTCTGGTATCTTGCTTTATATCTTTTGAAAGACTTTAGCTTGAATGTCCTAATAAAATTGTATGAAAATCTCGAACTCGACAGAGTTATACTCATTCATGCTGTTTTCGATATGACTAATGATCTCAGCAAAATGGTTCACGGTTTGGATGCAATACCAGGGGTCCAGGTTCTCGTTGTCTTTCTCATAGTAGATAAGCTCACTCTAGTTACTTTCCAAGTCGTCTAAACAAAATAAAAATGAATCAGAATTACATTTTTCGTTATCTTTCTAAATTTTTTTGCGTAGTCGCACTATGTGCTCTTTAGTCTGCCATGAAGTTATGTCTGGATATATGTAGTCATAATTGTCTCTACCTTTATAACAGTATGTTATTGATTCTGCTTTCTCGTATGTCAACTCATCAATTTGGTGAATCAAATATTTTTCCCCTCTCCTTAAATCTAACTCACAATAAGGGAATTCCTTTGCTCCATACCTATAGATTATAATTAAGGCTTTTTTTAATGGTCTTACATGCTAAAGTATCTCACTAAAGCGTCCCTAGCTCTAGGCATGAAGTCAGCAGGTCGATGGGCTAGTGTAAACCTGGGTTTTGACAGTCTGCTGCATTCATAAAAACGCAGTGAGAAAGGAAGTTTTAATCCCAGTTTAAACTCATCACTGCAGAACAATTCATCGATCAGATTGGAGACAAGCTTCTTCTCGTTTAATTAAGGATAATACCATTGTGGCAGAGCAATGACTCCCCTTTTCATAGACATAAACTCAAGTTAGTTGCACTAGTTTTCCCTTATCACTGCATACTGAGCCTTGGGAATATCTTCATCCTTGTTAAAGTAGAAGAGCTCAACAATAATTGACGAATAACCATCAACCCATTCAGATATCAGCTTCTTGTTTTCATCAAATATTTTAGTGAAAGCTGGCACTTAATTAAAGTTGTGGGGTTTATTGTCAATTCTATGCACAAGTCTGATTTGATACTGAGAAAATCTGAAATCAAAGACCAGTATATTCATCATTGCGGCGAATGGAAATGATAGAGGATTAAGGAAATAACTATCAGTAATGTGTGAAGGTGGGGCATTAAGCAATCCAGCCAGTAACATTAAGAATGCCCTCCTCTCGACATAGATCATCCCGTCACAGAGAATGTTAGCAACTCCCATCAATTGGTCAGTACTCGTCAAGTGGCTCTTGCTTTTGAATATCTGGTCGAAAAACGAAGTTATTATTGAAGGCCTGCTTGTAGTTTCTATGTTAAAAATGCCTGATTTTATTTGTGCCCTTAGTGACTTGATAAGCGTGACAACCGTTCATTAGCCTGTAATTCTATGAATCAAAGAACAGAGATCCTGTAAAGAGCTTTTTTTATTCTAGGGATAATTTGCTCTCTACACATCTATTGGTAAGCACGGCGGAATTCATCATCCTGTTCAGAGTTGTGAACTCTGAAGGAGTGAAATTTGGAGCAGGATAGGATACCAAGTTAAATCTAATGAAAACAGGGTCAATGTAATCTCTGTTGGTCACGATAGTTTTGAAGTCCATATGGAGCTCTATTCGCCTTTTTTTTATTTTTTGTATATGCTGCTACATCAGTTTCTTTATAAACAGATGACTTGCTGGATTGAGATTTAATAGGCTTTCTTCATAGCACTATTAGTTCTCTCTTATCTTTTGCAAAATTGTGCTGATATCCTGTTTCTCTTTAGAGTTCCCCTTAAATTTAGATAGGGAAGAAATATTTTGGGGGTGCTTATTATTCTGTTACTGCTACATCTCTTATTAGGCTAGCTACTGTTAAGCTTCTTAAAGTGCTTTCTCTTAAGCTTTCCCCTCCGCTTTCGCTTTATCCCGGATTTAAATGCAACTTATACGTCTTTCTTCTTGGATAGTAGCAGACTCGATCAATTGAATCTTGAGGGGGTTGTTATAGCATTTGAGATCGACATTTTTTTAAGAGCGTAAAGACCCACCAGTCTTTGATTTGACTTTCGGTGAAATCATTTCTGTAATCTTGTAACTTCTTCTCAACTTGATTAAGGAGATCCTGAAAAGTTAAAGGATTTTTCAGACAATCCTGAAGAGAATCCTTATGATGATCTTTATTGTTTTAGAGCATTTGCTCACTGAACTTTTATTAGCTCTTCTAAGGAGTGTACGACTCGTAATGTCGAATGTTTAATTGCTGGGTATACTCGCTGACTGTCATTTGACTATTTATGATTTCGTGATGACGCCTCGAGTTTTCGTTTGTGAAACTGCTGATAAGTTAGCTTGATCTTCTATTTGATGAAAGCAGGTTATCTTCAATAAATAAGCTTTTTTCATTGGCGTCCATCAGGTTCATACCCGCTTCCTAAAGCATTTTTTCAAGCTTGTTCTCAGGTTATGGGTCTGTCTCTTCTTCCTCATCGTTTTCCTCGTCTGATTCATTCGCCTCGTTGGGTTAAGGAACCTCTTCTTATTCGCACTCTTCCTCAGAATCTTCCATTTGGTTGAGAGAAGGAGTTTTCCCATCATTTCTCCAATAAAGCATATACGAGCCTGCGTGAAAATCTTGAATTTTCTAAAAAGCATCAGAACTAATACCACACTTGTGCAAACTCTTGGTTTTGACGGTTCCCTTAAAATGCGGAGTGAAGTCTTTGTTTATAATTGCACTTCTAGCTTTTTTTATAAATGTTTTGGATATAGGGGTTTTTTTAAAAATGATACTATTAGTATGATATACTTCATCAACCTTAGGATCATGTTCGATTTCCCCCTGTAGTTAGTTTTCGAAAACGAGACCAGAAACATTATTTTTTCTTAAAAGTATACAGAAGTCAAGAATCTTAAGTTTCTCTAAGCAAGGCTTGGGATACCTGCTATAATCTTAGTAAACAGATAAATGAGATCCATCAATGACAGCTGTCAAAGAGTTACAAGTTTTATTAAATCAGGGTTACTAGAATCTGCTTTCAATTGCTCTTTCAAGAAACTGCAGAGCGCGATTATACTCATGGGGTGAGTAGATGTAATGAAATCGAAAACACTGCAAAGCAGGGAGGTTTTTTACTCACAGGATGGCTTAATAATAACACCGATAGTAAGCAATACTTCTAAACAACTTTCATGATGTTCAAGTTTATCTAAGAGAGCACTTGAATGATCAAAGGAGATCTAAATTTCAATATCAGGACCAAAATTTTCCAGCCTTCGCAATTTCTTCATTGGAAATATTAATATATTATAATCTGGCGATGATTTCAGGATTAAATATAATTAAATTAAAGAGTTCAAATTATATAAACAACATATCCTGTCATCTCTCCACAAACCATAAAGCAAGGCCCCTTCAATTAAGGGCCAGAAGAAACTGCCACAGAATGAAGAAAGCAAGCATAGCTCGAAGTCTGGCTTATCGCTTTCACATCAATCAATTATCAGCGATGAGTTCCTGGACTCCAATTCCCTATAAGATATCAAACCCAGCAAAGTGAAGGTGCAGGAGAAGACCATCACAAAGTGGACGCCAGTGGTCTTGGGCAAGATCTTCCCTAATGTGATTTAGAAGTCCAAGTTCACCTACAGCTCGGGCAAGGTAATCAATGCCGGCGAGGTGCCACCTCATGTGTCAGAGTTGGCAGGTGGAGTCATTATCAAACTCCCCTCGGAATCAATCGCCGAATACCTGAAAAAGAATGTTGATGTTTGTTACATGCAAGAGGATGATGAGCTGTGTGGGTTCTTGGACTTATCTTTAGAGTATTAAATCTGGGAAGGCTGCGGCTTTCAATTAGAAGAAAGCAGGCAATGGAATTGGAACTACAGGGCCTGACAACTAACAGAGTATGGTAACTCTGAACCCCGATCTCGCAAAGAACTCTAAAGTCATGCAGAAAATACTTGAGAGTATTGGAAATAAAAAGAGGGCAAAGAATGCAGATAAAAACCCATTCTTAAAGAAGCGAGAGGCCAAGCTGGCCTGTAAGAAATTAGATGCTGTAAGCCTGTACTTTAATGATAACTTGAAGCCCAGGCAGATAGCCAAGAAGTTGAGGATAGGGGTAGACATGGTTTATAGGATAGTTGAGAAGTTCAAGCATGAGATTCAACACACGATTCATGAACCCAAGGCCTTGCAAAAAGTGGGTCGAAAAGGAGTTACTGACAACCCTCTCCTGCTTGATTCGATTCAAAGTTATTTGGAGCTGAATGGTATCTACCAGGTCACTGGTTAGAAGCTGCACAACTATCTCAGAGAGCTATCTGAAAATAACCCTGAGGCCTCAGCTCTCAAAGTACCTTGCGTAGCAACCTTGAACAAGGTTTTGAAAGAGAAATTCCATTTAAGATTTGGGAAGACCCAGGCTGCCAATACCAAGTATCGTGACCCCAGCTATAACGATAAAAGGCTGTGGATAAGTCGCCTGCTTTCGCAGTTCCTACTTGAAGATGCGGTGATCATTTCAGTGGATGAAAGCAACTTTAGGTCTGACTCGATGCCCCCAAAGTAGTGGGCTTTCAATATCAATGATATGTATCGACAAAGCAAAAGTCAATCACGACTGTAACAAACATCACCTGCTGGCAACCCCATTCTGGTGGGCGATTCCAAACTTTTGTATGGCCAATAATTGCTTGGTAGGTTTTAGGATTATAGTGCCAATGACTAGGAAGTGATTGGCGACTCTTCTTTACCAAATTTTAGGATAACCCTTATAAATATCCCCCCTGAGCCATCTAATCCTAAGTTACAAAATTCTCCAATTTAAGCCTCAAAATCTCGAAAATCGCAAGTTGAAAGTGAGGCTTCAAAATCCTAAAAATCGTAAGCATTTCATCATAATTCAATCAAAACTTTCATAAAAGCCTGGAACTTTTCAAGTAAAATTCAGCATAAGGGAGGTTAAGAATCTGAAAAATTAGAGGCCTCGATCTTGGGTAAGAGGACGCCTGCAAAATCAAAAAAAGTCTTGAAATCCAGCAGCCTGGGTTCTTCAAGTATTGATTCGAAGAACGTAATTTTCTTGGCTTTATATTGTTTAGAAAAATTCGAGATTTTAGGTTAGGACCTCTCAATAATAAACTCCAGCTTATAAATCAAAAGCAACTCTGAAGAAAGATCTTTCCCCAATTCCTGAAGTGCCAGAGAGCCTGAACCAGTAGTTGAGCTTGACAAAAAACTTTCAGAATTTCAGGATCGCAAGCTCGGCCAAGTCAGTGGTTTCGGAGGATCTGCCGGCGAAGAAATTGAGGAGTGGGTTCACTCCAGTCCTGGATCGAATTGCCAAGTTGAAGTTGTCAAGCTCGAGAAGAAATCGGTGGACTTGGTGGGAGACAAACAAAAGGAGAATCGGTTTGGCATCACTCCTAAAAAGCTAAAGCTGTCCTAGAATGTGAGCAGCGCATCTATAGACCAACTCAGCGAAAGTCAAGGTAAGATTTGCTATTGATTGAAAATGAAAATATAGGCTTCAACCTGAAGGAAGAGAGCGAAAAGTTTGAGCGTGATATACAGAGCATCCAAGACTACTTTGATGACAAACAGGAAGCCTCCAAGTTTAAAAGCATTGCAGAATACCAGAGTGAAATGAAGCAAAATCTAGGTAGTTATGGCATGAAGGTGAGGGAGCTTTCGATCTAGAAGAGCCCCAATAAGAGGCAGCAGTTCTCGATGTCATTTATAGCCGCCATATCTCAAGACCGAATCCTCTCAAGTCAAATCATAGAGGGCGCTTTCGACTCCTCCCTCTTCGAGAATTTCATCTATCATACCTTGCGAAGTATGAGAACAGACAAAGATCTCAACTCTAAGTAGGTGGTACTCTTGATGGATAACGCTGTCATTCATAACTATTCAGAGATGCTCGAGACAGCCAGGAAGTTCAAGGTGAATGTTCTATTCAATGACGAGTATTCGCCCTGGTTGAATCATATAGAGTAGCTCTTCTCGTTCGTCAAGAAGCAACTCAAAGTGGACACAGTAAACTCCAAGTAAGATAATCCCATCTAACATCTCTAGGCAGCAGCTCGTGAAGAGGGTCTCTGAAATCGTACAGAGCTTAAGTGCAGAAGACATTCAAGGCATGTGGGTGTTCAGTATCAAAAGTGGCTGCACACTCTGCGCTATGGATTTGTCTGATGATGTTTGTTACAGAAGCAATTTATGTTGCTGAGCCTATTAAAGGAAATCCCCCTTTATAAAAGAGCAATTTATAATACAAGGCTATAATGATAATAATAATAATCAATCATGGCAATTGCTATCGCACTTCCCCACTTTGTATTTGAAGCAACCTTGAAATAAGCTCATGAAAGCAAGCAACCCTTCCAAATGGATTCAAATCGTGCTTCTTTAGATGGAGCTCCACTCAATGCAGGATCTCTCTAATGTATTAGCATGCCGATCACCGCCCTTCCAATTTCAGCTTCTAGAACTGCGATGGATAATGCGAATGACCTTCATACATATGCCCATTACACTTATAAAGCTCCTATCTAATTAAGCTAAGCACTCTATACAATTGGTAATAACACACAGCAAAAAGAACTAATAAAGGGCAATTAATATCATATTTATACATAATTATCAAACACACTACACTTCAAACGAAAAGGGTTTAGGGGTTTTGAATTACCCATCGAAGGGGGATTTGGGGTTTTGAAATATGGTCCAGGGGTTTCTGGGTTATGAAAATGCGTTTTTATATAATTAAGGGGTTTTGATTAATTGGTCGAAAGGGTTTAATATTAAAAGCGTACACATATTATTTATTTATTTATTTTTATTTTCACTTTTTCCCATTTCATTTATATTTTAACAATAGTGTTTAATTTAGAAACATATTGCTATTAAAGCAATAGAAATTATTCAACTTAAGATAGTTAATAATACAGCAGTCAGTAGCTACCAGCTGGTAAATCACACATTTAGATATATTTAGACTTGGGGTTTAAGAACTACACCAGAGTCATAGTGAGTGAGGACACTACAGCGAGTGAAATAATCAAAAATCTCAAATCTAAAGTTGGTGGAGGCACTACGAGCACGAACTAAAGTGCTCTAAATAATACAGTCACGGGGGCTGTGATAAATGGGTCTAATACAGGGAAAAGCTCTACTTTTAATGCACACACTAGTGGTAGCTCTAGTAATTTAAACACCTCATCCAGTTTTGAGAGACATTATTGCATGAAGAGAAAAGACTTAAATTTTGTGCATTTTATATCATCTGATAATTTAACAATAATTTACAAGTTAAATGTCATCAAGCAGTTTGACTTAACAAACATCAAACTAAGACTTTAGGAAAACAGCCAATAACTTAAATACTTCAGGCATGTAATCCACTAAATTTACAAGTTAGTATTTATTCCTTAATAAAATTCTATATCATTTTAAAACATTTAAGTATAAATCATAACGCTTGGATGCCTTTAAAGATGAATATGGATTATTTATGATTAACACAAGGGCTACAAACCCTTTGTTATTTGTTAGAAAACTAGCTGCTCATGATTAAGTGCAACCTATCTTTAAAAAATCCAATGAGTTATTTAATTTATTTAGCAATTGTTTAGATTTATCTATTTTATTAAAAATTCCAAAAACATTAAGTTTATTAATATATATATATAAAGGTTATTTAAGAAAGATGAATCTGAGAGATTCAAGATATGTTTGCAGAGAAATGGAGACATAGAATAATTCATAAGATCTAAGGGTGGTGCCTTTTCCACTCATTTTGATGAGGAAAATCATGTAGTCTCTCAACTAGGCAAAAGCATAATAAATAACAGTAAGCATTTATCAAGGTATATGTAAATTATCTAATTAGAAACCTATGAGAGAAAGGGAAAACTGTATAAGAAAAGTTTGAATTCTGACAAGTTCAAAGAGAGACAATTTGTTCTAGACAAAGATCAATTGTTTTACTATAAAAATGAGAAATAAAGTAAGTCTATTCTTATGTAAAATATTTTTATGATACATATAAAATTGGATAAACTTTTCAATTAAATCTTATATTTATAGAGGACAAAAATTTCAACTTGATAATGTTGAGTAATGCTTAAATTGCAACAGTTTCAATTCCTAAACAAAAATATTGCTTTGAAATAGAGAATGATAACAGAAAATACATTCACAAATCATTTACATTCTTTTAAAAATAATTTCAACTAATGCCTATTCTTAGTTATTAATATGTTCATTTTTAAGATTTTAGCTACAAAATCTCAATATGACTTAGATCAATGGGTGTATGCAATTCAAGGTCAAATTCGACTATCAAGAGACAATAAAAATATAGCAGATGTGAATTAAACTATATTGCAGAAAGAGAAGGAATTGGCTAGTCATGATATGCAAATGATTCAGAAAATATTCAAGCCAAAGAATGTCATTTTCAATCCAACTCAGCCTATATTTTCCAAAATAATAAAACTTAAAAATACATAGAGATTATAGTAATACTATGTTATACATGACTTAATTTTAATTGGTTGAGAATAGAATATATAAGTAATAAAATACATCAAAATTTAAAATTATTATTAATATTACAATCAAGTAAGTTAAAATGAAAGCCTAAAAGACTGAACATCTATGTTCGCACCATACTCGATTCCCATTGATTATTCTAGGATTTTTGATTCTGCATTTCAGCTACATGACCTATAGAACTATCAGGATTGAAAAGGATTTATCAACTATGGATATCATAATGAGTGAGGTGCAATTATTACTGCCAATTGTCATTGGAGCTTACTGGTGTAAACTCAGTTTACGCTTGCAATCTCTCTCTTCACATTACTAGGAATAATTTTATCAGAATAAGATGTTAATACCATTTTCTTCAAGCTATAATAATTAATTTCTATATAATTAATATTAAGAATAGAGTTCTCCTAATTCACGAATGGAATACCAAAATAATCTAAATATTAAATTTTCATACTAAATTTATTGAAATAGGATTGATAACTTAATGATTTGCACATTAATTTATTGAATAAATGTATAAATGATATATTCACTTTAATTTTAGAAGTGTTACATTTATTATAATTCAATTAAACTATAAAATATTCACACTCTCAAATAATCTTTCAGTATCAAATGAAGAAAAATGATTTTTACATTAAAACTGAAAATAACAATAGTTTAATTTTTTTAAATTAAATTTATCTAATTTTATAAGCCACAAATAAATTTTAAATTATTTAAATTTAATAATTCCATTTAGTTTATAATTGAGCAATTTTGTCAATTTTATTTGAATTAATTTAACCTTTAATCTATTGAATTCACCAATTAATTCATTCTAACAATAAACTATTCAGTTGACAAAATCTCAATTGTATCTTCACAGATTTTTCAAACTTTTAGATCTCGTCACATTGATGCTTAATTTTAATAAATAATTCGAGTATATTATAATTTATATAATTTCTCAGGCCTATTCTTGAAGTTAACCTACAGCAAATTAATTGAAAGTGATAAATAATAAATGACAGTCACTGAGTATTTGAGTATCATTAGTATATATATATAATTATCATTAATATCAAATAAGAATAAAATCATATAGTGAATTAGTATCAAAGACAATATTTTTGAAATTGTGTTTTACCTGCCAAGTTTCATAATTTGCTTTGCATTTTTGTATCTCTGCACTAAAATTGACAATAAAATTGAATTACTAGTACCAATTGAGACAATCAGTTTGAAAGCTGAATCACCAAGTAAGCAATATTTATGTGATTTATAATTAATTATTCAATTCCGTCTTAATCAAACTTATGTACAAAAAGTTATTAAGGTATTCTAAGATTATTTTTAATTTAATTTAAATTAACATTCTATTGTGATTCAAGTGAGAGAAAATATACCCCTAAATCAAAGAAGTAATAATAATAACAATAAAAGTCTTATGTTATGGATTTGAGTCAATACTTGAACGTTCAATCAGACGCTGAAACCCAAAAAATATTATTATAAAATTTAGATTCATTAATAAAACAAGTATTAGTATTTTTGATAACCAAAATTATAACCCAGATCTGATCTACTAACTCAAACCTAAGATATAATAACCTTCTATATAAAACAGAAATTATATGAAACTAATATAAACCCTAAAAAAAGGCGTAGAGCCTTAAACAACTTATATTAATATGAAAGAGAACATATAAACCACGTATTATATGATAAATATCCACATTTAATATTATAATAATAATAATAATAATAATTAGATCACATTGAGGTCTCTGGGGACCCAGATCTGATATATGTTTAATATATATAAGGGACAAGCCCTTTCAATGATTGAGGAGTCTTGTTTGAAACAAGATAATTCTTCCTTTCTTTTAGACAGTAGGTGTCTAGTCAACTGTGCCTGTTCTCTGTTCTTCACTTTCTTTTCTTCTTCTTGATGAATTTTGTTTTCTTGTGTAACTTTCCTTATTCATCTTTTGGAGCTATTTTTATTTGTGATTTATGGATCTTGAGATTTTCCATGTCTTAGCTCTGTTTCTAGAAGTTTCTAAGTCTTTGCACATTTCTCAAAGTACAACTAATTTTCTAATCTTTTGTTTTGTACTCTTATTCTATTCTACATCCTGTTCTTCCCAATTTATTTCAATATTAATTTTGAGATTGTAATTCAATCATTAAATCTATTAGAAATATTTCCCTATTAATATTTATATCTTTTGTTCTGATCAGGTTTGGAGTTCTTCCTTAATTTCTGATGTCGACAGAAAAGTTTTCTGATATTTTTAGCAAGTATGGTGACGCTTTAGTTGGTACTCCTGATTTGTCATTAGTGAGTTCATTCTGTGACTGGAGTTCAGAGCATTCCTATGTGAGAGCTTCTTGTACTGTTTAAGGGTCCTGTGTTGTATTTTGAATTTGGTAAAAAAAGTTTTTCTTGTTAAGGTTAGGTCTCCTGGTTTACCCTATTTAGTACTGAATACTTAATAAAATAGGTTGTTTTTGAAGATGGGGTTTTGTTGGAAAGGTCTCTAGGTTTTATGAATATCAAATTGCTATGTTAAAGAGCAATTTGGTTTGAATAGATCTGCCTATGTGGGAGATGTTTTACTCGGTTGAGTTATTGGTTTACCCCATATGTCTAAGGTTGGTAGCTTTGTGTTGGAGTTGTTGAAAAGGTTTACCTAGCTTTATGAGCTGAGTGATCCTTTGAATAAGTTGCTACTTTATGTGAAAAACTGAGAGTCTTATTTGAATAATTAGCTATTAAATTCACTATTAAATAGTGAAGGTTAACTAATGGTTTGATCAAAGGAAACCTGACTCTTCTTAATGCTTGCTAGTTCCGGTGTCTGTTGAAAGTGCTACTTATTTTGTGAAGTTTTGGGACTGTTGGCTCCTTGTTCTTTGAGCTTTCTCTTTCTGATTATTGCCTCTACCTCTTCTTTAAATCTCATTGAGAAATAGTCTGTGATCTTCGGCTCGTCTATCACCATCGCTAAGAGATTTGCTTGGTGATTATTGAGGTCTATACTCAGAAGTCCCTGGATACCAAAGTCTGCTAATCTTTCTTATTGATTCTAGTTGAAGTAGGCAATCAAAACCCCAAAACCCCTTAGTGAGGTTTATAAGTGCTTTGATTTGTAGGGTATAGTTGGGGTCTTATTGGGGTTAGTAGACAAAATGCAGGTTTTTTATGAATTTAATGAATATTTAATGATTATTATTGTGCCTAACTCAAACAAATTTTATCTACTTGTCTTTGAGATACCTCTTGAATCTCGCTGTCTTTAGTTGTTCTAGAATGTCATCTAATGATTATCTTGGATATGCTGGAGCTTTAACTATGACCATCTCAACTATCGTCTTAATTTTATCGCAGATTTCTTCTTATTTTATATGTTTAGCTGCTAAACTTATTGATTATTTCTCGTGCTTTGTTCCAAAGTATGACATACTTTCCATATCGCTCTCTAATATGATAACAGCAACTGCCCATACATCCCACTGAACTGAGCCATTAGTCCATTTCTCTCTAATTGGGAAGTATCCAGGAGTACCAAGAACTTTCGCCAAAGTCACTATCTCTTATCTTAAGGCTCTATTGAAATCGATAACTACGACTTCTAAAGGGCAGAGGTTAAGCATAATATTTTCAGGCTTCAAATCTCTATGAACATATCCAAGTTCATGCAACTCCTTGACACCCTTAATCATATCTGTAAGAATATCATTTAAGTCATCAGGATATCTATTATGATATAGATAGTCTCTTAAAGTCGTTTCAAATTTCTTGAGCCTTAGTGCGATGAAACCATAGCTTAATATAACACCATTTAACTTAAGCAAGTTCTAGCAATCTCTTCTTTAAGACTCTCTAAGAATCATATATTCGTTAGCAAACTCATTTTAATACTGCTCATTTTTTATGAGATAGCTGAAAGGGTATACCTTATGCATACTCATCAACTACTATAAGCTTTGCCTTGTTAGGCACACTTATGTGCAAGTAATTTTAAAGACAGCAACTAAGTTCAATTGCATTTAATGCAGGAATACTAATTGCTTTCGCTTGGAAGCATGCTAAAACAGTATGATCTGCAGGCTAGTCCATTGATTCAAAGCGACACTGTCTCTTGAGCTTCTCCTGTAGGTCTCTTTAAGACTCAAGAATTTTTGATTTTCTTTTAGCAGGTACAAGTTATTAAGTCTCCTAATCTTAAATCAAGAATTCGTTAAGATGATGTTTTTGCATATGCTTCTTAACCTTTGCTGAGTGAGTGTAAGACTTCATGCATGTTGTGTATTGGTACCTTCCATCCACTTTGTCATGTTTAAAATAGATCTTGGCCTTGCCAGAGTGTACCTCTTTAATGTGCCTCTTCAAGCTAGACTCAGTTGAAAAGAAGTTTTAGCAGTCTTCACATTAAAATGTTTTAATTTTTTCTATTGGTTTGCTGTTCCTTATCTTCTTCAACCAATTCAACTTATGTTTAAACACCCATCTCAGCACTCTACTTCTTGTTTTAAACTTAAATTTTAAAGACCTCAGATTCAAACTCTAGAGCTCTTAGCTCTGCCTCCTTTTCAATATAAATTACTTCTGGTTTCTTAGAGGAGCCAAAGTTGAGCATTGATTGACCTGATCCTAAAAGTGCCGCTCTACGATTTAAGTTGACCGCCATATTTAAATTCAAATTTAAATTTCTATTATTAATAAGTAAAAACCTCACTGGCTATACTAACTTTGTATAGGAGCTGGCACTGCAACAACCATGGTTGATTCTTAGGTGTTAGACATCATATTTATACTTAGTTTATAACTATAATATTTTCTAATTTTATGCTTAATATTTTTAATTTTGGTACCAACTGAGAATAAATTCAGGTTGGTACTGGTACCAATATGGTTTTGAACCATTTTGGAACTTTTCCATTAAAACCTCATTAGTTTAATACTAGGTACTAATTAAGTTTTAGTACTATTAAATTGGTACCAATTAAAATAAAAATAATTTAGTACCAGTACTAATTAAATTTAGACAAATTTAGTACTAATTTAATGAACTAAATTGATAAAAATGGAGCTCAATCTCTGCAGTTTTTTACAGCTTCTGCAAACTTTCTCCAGTATCTTTGCAGGGTTGACCTCCTATAAGATGCCCATATTTAATAGTAAGATTTTAAACAATAAGATCCAGAAGTCTATAAGTTATAATTTGAAATTCATTAATAGGAAGATGGACAAAGATGGAATTACTCAATGATCAAATGAAAAGAGTCGAGGCTCAAGAAATGATATCAAGATTCAAGAAGTAAGGAAGATCTCTATCGATACCTAACTTTACATGGTAAGATAACTTGATGACTATTAACATATTATA
>ARYC01020572.1:0-10055 GCA_000711775.1 Oxytricha trifallax
AAACAGAATAATCTCTTAGTCGGCGTACTCATCTCTGAGTTATTATAAGAACTTTATGTATTATTCGGTCTTTATTGAGCGAGGGTGGATAACATATGTCTCGAGGCCGTTATCTTCGCTTATTCCACCAAGAATTGCATGAGTTTAAACCTTAACCTTTTAGATCATATACTTCAATGTTGCTGTACCTCTTATACCAAGACCTTGATATGAAGGTATTAAAGGTGAATACTGCCTCATCAGCGTGTATGAACTTTATATTATGCTCTTAAGACCTTTGCATTTAATCGAATATATATTTTAAATTAGCCTTATAAAATGGAACATTAAAGTCAATCACTCTCTTAATGCGATTGACTGTCTTGTAAGATATTCCATTCTTATTATATATGTTCGCTATAGATTAAGCAGAGATGTGAAGCTCAGGAATTTGGCGATGAAACATCACAGCCCTTTAGGCTATAGAGAAATGAGCCCAGTATTTAAGAGTCTTATCATTAATAAGATATTCAATATGATGCTGCTAAAATTTTAAAGGTTTCTTAGGCTTAGAATTAAGATGCTATCTCTTTAAATTCAATGCTAATAGACAGTGAGACCTCACAGTTGCTGGAGATTTATGGAGTAGCCTTGCTATAGACGTATAAATCAGAACAGGCTTGAGTTATTCACTATATTCATCACATCCATATCGCAACTTAAACAATAAATCTATATACTCACTGTCATAAACTGACCCCAAACATCGCATTTACTCACTTAAAATACTAATATTTAAACATTAAACCCCTACATAAACCCTATTAAAACCCTAATAAAGTATGCAATAATAGTCTACTTTTATCAATCAAAAACTCAATCAAACTACTGAAAGGGTTTTGGGGTTTTGATTCGCTCTCCCTTCTTTAGCACACTTTTAAGCTATTTAATTATCTACTCTCTTCGCTGAGCTTTTAATAAAGTCTACTATATTGATAGGTAAGTCATGCATCAAGTGGTATTTCAGCAGTTTCTTGTGATGACCTTTTAATATACCCCAGTAGAATTCAATTCCATTAAACTATGGACTGTAAAGTACGTTGAACCACTGGCGTTATTTTAAGTTGTTCATAACTCTTCCTTGTTTATTTAGTCTTATGAACAGAAAGATTATCAACAAAGAGTAAAATCTCTTATTCAGGGTACTTCTCTCTCAGCTGTTCTAAGAACTTAATATACTGCTCTGTCTTAATAGAGCGAGGATGAATAACATAAGTTTCTAAACCGGCATCCTCGCTAATTCCTCCAAGAATTGCCATTGTTTATACCTTTACTTTTTAGTCATATACCTCTATATTACTACGCCTCTTATACCAAGACTTCTAGATGAAAGTGTTGAAGGTAAACACAGCCTCGTCAGCATGAATAAACTTAATATTATTCTATTAGGCTCTCTGCATTTAATTATAAATATAATTTAAGTTGTTGTTGTAAAAATGGCAGAGCGAAATCAATCACTCTCTTGATGCGATTCACACCTTTGTAAGAGATACCATTTCTTTTATAGATGTTGGCTATAGACAAAGCAGAGATCTTCAACTCAAGGAATTGGAGATGAAACATAGTAGCTGTTTGGTCTAAAGAGAAGTGAGCCCAATACTTCAAAGTTTTCTCATTAATAAGATAGTCATTATGCTTCTAGAGAAACTTTGACTACCTCTTAGCCTTAGAATTTAGCTACTATTGCTTTAATTATAGTGTTATAAGACTAAAGGAGCGAACTGTTGACGGACTTCGCTTTAAGAATAGCCCAATAGACTTATAGTTTAGTACTAATTTGATTTATTCACTATTTATATCTCATCAATAGCGCAGTTTAAACACTAAATCTATATACTCTTCATCATAAATAGACCCCAAAAGCTTGCTATTTTAGTCTCGCATTTAATTAATAAACCCCAACACCTAACAAATTCCCTACAAATCAAAGCACTTTTATACCTCATTAAGGGGTTTTGTTTTGATTGAGTAAGTTTTTTATGATTATTAAAAACTATCTATTTTTCAAAATGTTTCCTAAGCCTCTCTTTCCTAGCTTATTTATTTTATATATTTTTAGTTAAGCTCTGCTTGGACACATGTATTTTTTATTAATTTATTAGAACGCTTAATCAGATATTAAGAAGTTTTGGGTTTTTTATTGACTATGTATTTTAGAGCTTTTTATCATTCAGACTTCTCCATAGTTTATCGAATTAGTCATTCAAGAAAGTCTTTGGTTGCATTAAGTAATTTATTAAATTATTCCTAGTTATTTACTCTTCAGTTTAAGAATAATTCCTTAAATTTAAGCTTTAATTTTGATTATTTTATCTCAAGTCATTAATATATTATTTTTAGGAAATATAAAATAAAAACTTAAGAAAATAAATTTTAACTATATAATTAGCATCCCTAATAATTTTTCTTAATCGTGGGAAAACTTGATTGAACTATCTATAATCTCTTAGACTATCCCAGTTTTTACATATCTCTTTTGAGTTAATAGCAAATCCTATTTGAAAATATCTTTCATTTTTTATTTATTTTCAGAGATTATGAAATTAAGCAAATTTTCGCATGACTATTAAGCTAAAGCTTTATCAGTTTCCATATCATTACTTGTCTCTTTTGCAACAAACAGCATTCTTTATTTTATATATTTTTTATACTAGAATATATTTAATATTATAATAATATATTTTTTAAATTCTTTGCGTCTTTTTGACATTTTTAAAGATTTGGTTAGCCTTCTATAATTCCATCTCTCTTGCGAAACTTGTTTCAAAATAATTATTGGATATTTTTTAAACAAAAAAATTAACATATTATTTAGTTTTTTCAAAAAACAAATATTTACGATAAAAAAACTTAAATAAATATCGTAATTAGAATCTTATCAATGATTAAAGAAAGAAATATAATTTAAGCTTTGATAACTCATTTAAAAAAAATATAACATTCGATTTATATAAGTAGCTTTAAAAAAATTTAATAAGTAAAAATATTAAAAATGAGATAAGGAAATGAATTAAATATCGAATAATTTACATAGTCTAAATAAGCTATATATATAGTTTCATTTAAATATAATTTTAATGTAAAAAACAGGTATCTCCCAAAGATTTATATGATTTAATCTACTTCAGCAAGCTGTAAGTGATAGATTACTATTGTCAAAAATGTTTAACTTAAAAGATGCAACCAAGCCACATCATATTCAGACAATTTCAGAGCTAAAGGCTCTAATTCCTCATTTAATTTGTTAGTTTTTAATGTTATGATGATTTATTATAATTATTAGTATTTATTATGTTTATTACTCATCAACAGTATCAATGACATTTTTGATTGATTTTACAATATTTTAGATTATATTGGTGGAAAGCTTTACATATTAATTTCTTTCATTCTTCTCATTATTATCACTTTTAAGATCCTTGATATTATATAATTTAAAAACATAAATAAAATTTATATCAAACTGTTTAATTTTTTTATATCAATAATTTGAGGTGATGATATTAAAAATTTTTGAGTAATAAGTTGGGTAAAAAAGCTTAAATTTTTTTTTTCTTGAAAAAATAATTATTTAACTAAGAAATTATGGATAAGACTAATTCAGAACATTAGGATAAAAAATTAAAATTGATAACATTTATTTAATGACGTCAAAACATCTTAATGAATAAACAATTTGATATTAGACCATTAAAAAATTTTTAAGGGATAATATAATACCAAATTTATATTTCTACAAACATAATTCATCAACTTAAAGCCCCACCCAAATAATTTAAAAATATTTATAAAAATAAATATTGGAAAATAAGTTTAAATCATTTATTTTATAATTTAAGACCCTTATTTTAATTTTGTACAAGAAATCTTAAGTAGTGTCAACCTTACAATCCAAACTCCAAAACCCTTTCAGTTGTTTGATTGAGTTTTTGATTGATAAAAGTAGACTATTAATGCATACTTTATTAGGGTTTATGAAGGGGTTTAATGTTTGAATATTAGTATTTTAAGTGAGGACAACAAGCGAGTTTTAAAAATATTTCACACAAACATAAGCTTAAAGTCATGTGGCAGTTCTCTGAATTATATCATTCTAAGTTGATGTTTGATTGTTTCTTTTGTTGCTTAATTCTCTTAGCTTGGCTTGATAATAGTTGAGTATGCAAGTTCTCTGAGACCTCCATTTATTTTATTTTGATCGAGATATTGTTTGATTCTCTGCTTAGAATCTCTCTCACCCCTGCAGCTAAAGTAATCGTTTCTTGGCATGTCGCTCTCTATTATTATTACTGCTAGAGCCCAGATATCCCATTAAGTGTCTCCATCTCTCCAATCCTCTCTCTCTGGGAAATATCCAGGAGTGCCGTATACATTTCTTTATGAAGAGGCTTGCACTCTTTGAGCTCTGTTGAAGTCAATAATATAAACTCTAAGAGGCTGAAAGTTCATCATGATGTATTTTTGGTTTTAAGTCTCTATGAACATAACCTAGCTTGTGAAGCTCTTCAATCCCTTCAACTATCTGCTATACTATCTTGCTAATTTATCTCTGACATCTATTGTCAGATAAGAATTCTCTGTAAGACATTTCAAGCAATGGAAGCCTGAAAGCTACATGATCTTTACCAAGTAAAATAGCATCAAACTAAATGATATGCCTGCACTCATTTAACTTTGCCTTTTAAAGAGCATAATACTCATTTGCAAATTCCATTTGAAACTTGTCATCAGCAAGGAAGTAATTGAAAGGATATATCTTGTAAGCATATGAGTCATCAGTAATGACTCTCTTCTTTATTTTATCTTCAAGAGTGAGGTAGCTTTCTAGGCAAGAATCTAAGACAATAATTTTTAATATGGGAATCTTCATTGCCTCTATTTTAACCATGATTTTATTGATCTCAGAGACTGGAAAGTTCTTGACTGCTTTCTTCATTTTAACTTACTTCTAGACTTCAACTCTAAGAGACTCCACTGGATTTCTTGATCTTTTCTTTCAGAGGAATCTATTCCGTGTAGGTTCATGAATAAAAAAAAAACTTTAATTGTGCATTTTCTTTAAGTGCACTTTGAGGTCTCTAGTATTCGAATATGGCTTCTTACAGAACTCACAGACATACTTCGCATCTTTCTTTGAATGCTTGAGATATAACCTTGGCATATCGTTGTGTATATCTCTCAAGTGTCTCTTATAAGTTGACTTGTAAGGGAAAACTTTATTGCATTCTTTGCATTAATAGTCAACTTTGGCTTATAATTATTAATGCTCTATGGCGTGTTGTTTGACCTCCTTCTCAATTTGCACGGCTTCTATGATAATCTCCTACTTAACTTATATTTTAATCTCAAAACTAGACTGGTCAAGTTGTCGTAAGTAGGCTCCCATTGAGTACAAGCGTCTCTGGTCTCTACTTTTCTTGGTGGCTGGAATGATAACTTTTATTGACTTGATCCAAGTAATGCCGCTCTTCTTAACAGGTTAGCGCTCATTTTAGTTTGCTGATTTATTTTATTTTAATAATGATAAAATGTACCGAGATAAACTATTATAGTAGAGTATAAGACACTCTGGTAGATTCTTTGCTGAGAGGAAAGAAAATTAATTAATCATAAAAGACTGTAAGTTGACATATTTAATGAGAATTTTATTCGTTTTAGTAAATTAAATTGCTCATAATGAACTTTTGTTTCTCTAGGAGGTCCTCAGAATTAAGTTTGAACATAATTTGGACGTAAAGTTATTAAACATTATTAAATTTAATATGCTCCTAATTAAGTTTATACCTTAAAATTTAACTCCTAAAAAAGTTTGAACTTAATTTGGAGGACCTCCTAAAATAATTAAACATTATTAGGAGCAATTTAATGGAGATAGATTGATATAAATGAAATCAATCTGTGAAACTTGGAGCAAGTTTTCCAATGCTTCTCCGCATATCTTTTCAAGGTTGACCTCCAGTTGGTCCTCCCTATTTAGTAGTAAGATTTGGGTGTTGACGTCCGTGACTCCCAGCACCGTCAGGGCCTCCCATCAACGTCAGGGCCTCCCAAAGCGACAGTGATGGCATGCCTCCCAGCACCGTCAGGGCCTCCCAAAGCGACAGTGATGGCATGCCTCCCAGCACCGTCAGGGCCTCCCAAAGATCATCATGGCCTCCCAGAATCATCGAGGCCTCCCACTATAATAATTAAAGTAATTTTTATTATTTTTATACAAATAAATTTAATTCCTAAATTATATTAGTAACAAATTTTATAATATTAAATTTCTCATTTTCTATATTAATAGAAAATATCTATCGTATAATAAGGTCCATGAGATAAAAATTTAATTGCTAGAATTTAAAAATATAAAGTTTTTTGAATAATTTAAATAAGAGTGATTTTACAAAATATTAGTTTTTATATCAGTTATGATTATTTATTAAATATGAATACTTCTTAAATATATACTCGTATTCGTCTTTAGTTGTTCTCAACTTTTTTAAATTGCCATAAGGCTTCATAAAGAAAATCTTCAACTATATTAGGATTACCAGGCATTCCATTATATACATGTTTCACCAAATATTTAAGTACTGACCATAGGCCCTCAACTAGGTTTGAATGATACATATCTCGTACAGCATTTCCGTTTACATTTAATTTATAAAAACTTAAAATATCCTAATGTAATTAATTATAAGTACTTCTAAATCATATTTTTAAGATATTTTGAATTATTAAAATAGAACTAAATACTTTGACATATATTATTTGTAAAAATTTATCACTGTTGTAAGTTATTATAAAAACTATATAATCTAATAATACTTTTGATTTTTTTATCATTTTTCATAAAAATCATATAACACTCTTAGTTTGTTATTGTCTTATATCTTGATATAGCATAATTAATAAAAAATAATATAATTAAAATGTTGATATTGATTTTTAAAATGTTTGTCAACAATTTAATAGGAAATTATTATTTTGGGAAATTTTTGATTTATTTAATTATGGATATGCCGAATATGTTACATGCCTAGCAATTCGTAGTCTATTCCCAGGTAAGCTTACCAACCATCGGTGTGGATGGTACTACCGCCTGCTACATGCTGTCTTATTATTTCGGCTAAAGTCTCTGTTGTCCTGTTTTCAACTTTAAAGATTTTGCACTTCTGACTTCCTTCTTCTGCCAAACCCACTATCCATACCTGACGATTGAAAATTGTACTTCCGGGATGCGAGTAGTTTACCGACGTATGTGTCCATAAAGATTCGTTAACTTAAACATTTATGTTTAAGTTTTTGAAAAATTACTTCCTATTTGCTTAAATATAAAATATGGATCAAATTGGATTTTTATAATTATAGAAACTTTTCCAAGAATTAATTTATAATCTTTAAATAAATAGATTTTATATTAATATATCGAAAATATTACAGAGAAAATTATTTGCTTGTAGTTTTAAATAACCATTAAAATACAAATAAAATATCAAAATTCTTTAATAAATTGTAATATACTATATTGAAAAACATAAATAAATTAAAACTGTATGAATTAAATAATAAATAAAAATTGATTTCCATAATAGATATCACCAATTTTATAGTGTTTTAATTAAAATTATGAAATAAGCCACATTTAAATTTTGATGATTGATAAGTTTTAATCTAAATATAATAATAGAAATTTCAGTCTTGTAAATTTCTACAATCTTTATATTGAGTAAATTCTATTAAATATTAATGCTATATTCCTCATGGTTATTTTGTTTATTAACTTATATGAGATTATATTTTATTAATAAAAATATATCATATATTTTTTATACAAAAATTAAATAATTTAAATTTATTAATTGGAACTAGTCATTTATTTGTCTCTTAATATTTAAAATGGTTTACTTAAAAATAATAAAAGGTTATTATATTATAAAGATATTTCTATTAAACATCGCCCTAAAGTTCATACGTATTTTATTCTTGAATTAATTAGTTTTTAAAGAATTTCCTCAAATCACTTAAGATTTTACTGACACTGTCTCTACTAGTCTTAACATCATATTGATTTAATATACCTCTAACAATTTCACTTATGTTTCTCCCACTAGACATGTATGTAAATAAAATATCTCTAAACAACTCCAATATATAGTTATTAGGGCAGTATACCCTAAATTCATTTTTAACAGACTATCTTGACGGCAAGTTTTATAAAAACATTAGAAATAAGTGTGATCCTGGTAACGGTTAGTGGAAGTATAGAGAAGTTGTATCTCTGAGTCACATTATTAACATTTACCATGAAGTGAAAAAAAACCATACTATGACAGTTCATGAGTTAACTATTGCGTATTAATGACCAATGCTATGTGACCATTTTCGCAAAATCGTTATATTCAAATAAAAAAATATTGACACTGAAGTCTTCATGTTTTTTGCTATGTTCACAAAATGACTATAAAATAGGAGTGTGTTGTGACCACTATAACTTTTGAAAAAGCAACGTGACATGGGGTTTTTATGAGCTAGATCTATATTTCGTATCTTATATAATGCTCTGTGACCATTTTCGCAAAATCGTTAAATTCAAATAAAAAAATATTGGACACTGAAGTCTTCATGTTTTTTGCTATGTTCACAAAATGACTATAAAATAGGAGTGTTTTGTGACCACTATAACTTTTGAAAAAGCAACGTGACATGGGGTTTTTATGAGCTAGATCTATATTTCGTATCTTATATAATGCTCTGTGACCATTTTTGCAAAATCGTTATTTTCCAATAAAAAAATATTGGACACTGAAGTCTTCATGTTCTTTGCTATGTTCACAAAATGACTATAAAATAGGAGTGTGTTGTGACCACTATAACTTTTGAAAAAGCAACGTGACATGGGGTTTTTATGAGCTAGATCTATATTTCGTATCTTATATAATGCTCTGTGACCATTTTCGCAAAATCTTTATATTCAAATAAAAAATTATTGGACACTGAAGTCTTCATGTTTTTTGCTATGTTCACAAAATGACTATAAAATAGGAGTGTGTTGTGACCACTATAACTTTTGAAAAAGCAACGTGACATGGGGTTTTTATGAGCTAGATCTATATTTCGTATCTTATATAATGCTCTGTGACCATATTCGCAAAATCGTTATATTCAAATAAAAAAATATTGGACACTGAAGTCTTCATGTTTTTTGCTATGTTCAGAAAATGAATATAAAATAGGAGTGTGTTGTGACCACTATAACTCTTGAAAAAGCAACGTGACATGGGGTTTTTATGAGCTAGATCTATATTTCGTATCTTATATAATGCTCTGTGACCATTTTCGCAAAATCGTTATATTCAAATAAAAAGATATTGGACACTGAAGTCTTCATGTTTTTTGCTATGTTCACAAAATGACTATAAAATAGGAGTGTGTTGTGACCACTATAACTTTTGAAAAAGCAACGTGACATGGGGTTTTTATGAGCTAGATCTATATTTCGTATCTTATATAATGCTCTGTGACCATTTTCGCAAAATCGTTATATTCAGATAAAAAAATATTGGACACTGAAGTCTTCATGTTTTTTTCTATGTTCACAAAATGACTATAAAATAGGAGTGTGTTGTGACCACTATAACTTTTGAAAAAGCAACGTGACATGGGTTTTTTATGAGCTAGATCTATATTTCGTATCTTATATAATGCTATGTGACGATTTTCGCAAAATCGTTATATTCAAATAAAATATTATTGGACACTGAAGTCTTCATGTTTTTTGCTATGTTCACAAAATGACTATAAAATAGGAGTGTGTTGTGACCACTATAACTTTTGAAAAAGCAACGTGACATGGGGTTTTTATGAGCTAGATCTATATTTCGTATCTTATATAATGCTCTGTGACCATATTCGCAAAATCGTTATATTCAAATAAAAAAATATTGGACACTGAAGTCTTCATGTTTTTTGCTATGTTCAGAAAATGAATATAAAATAGGAGTGTGTTGTGACCACTATAACTCTTGAAA
>ARYC01020573.1:0-19454 GCA_000711775.1 Oxytricha trifallax
CAAAGCGACAGTGATGGCATGCCTCCCAGCACCGTCAGGGCCTCCCAAAGATCATCATGGCCTCCCAGAATCATCGAGGCCTCCCACTATAATAATTAAAGTAATTTTTATTATTTTTATACAAATAAATTTAATTCCTAAATTATATTAGTAACAAATTTTATAATATTAAATTTCTCATTTTCTATATTAATAGAAAATATCTATCGTATAATAAGGTCCATGAGATAAAAATTTAATTGCTAGAATTTAAAAATATAAAGTTTTTTGAATAATTTAAATAAGAGTGATTTTACAAAATATTAGTTTTTATATCAGTTATGATTATTTATTAAATATGAATACTTCTTAAATATATACTCGTATTCGTCTTTAGTTGTTCTCAACTTTTTTAAATTGCCATAAGGCTTCATAAAGAAAATCTTCAACTATATTAGGATTACCAGGCATTCCATTATATACATGTTTCACCAAATATTTAAGTACTGACCATAGGCCCTCAACTAGGTTTGAATGATACATATCTCGTACAGCATTTCCGTTTACATTTAATTTATAAAAACTTAAAATATCCTAATGTAATTAATTATAAGTACTTTTAAATCATACTTTTAAGATATTTTGAATTATTAAAATAGAACTAAATACTTTGACACATATTATTTGTAAAAATTTATCACTGTTGTAAGTTATTATAAAAACAATATAATCTAATAATACTTTTGATTTTTTTATCATTTTTCATAAAAATCATATAGCACTCTTAGTTTGTTATTGTCTTATATCTTGATTTAGCATAATTAATAAAAAATAATATAATTAAAATGTTGATATTGATTTTTAAAATGTTTGTCAACAATTTAATAGGAAATTATTATTTTGGGAAATTTTTGATTTATTTAATTATGGATATGCCGAATATGTTACATGCCAAGGGATTCTAGTCTATTCCCAGGTAAGCTTACCAACCATCGGTGTGGATGGTACTACCGCCTGCTACACGCCGTCTTATTATTTCGGCTAAAGTCTTTGTTGTCCTGTTTTCAACTTTAAAGATTTTGCACTTCTGACTTCCTTCTTCTGCCAAACCCACTATCCATACCTGACGATTGAAAATTGTACTTCCGGGATGCGAGTAGTTTACCGACGTATGTGTCCATAAAGATTCGTTAACTTAAACATTTATGTTTAAGTTTTTGAAAAATTACTTCCTATTTGCTTAAATATAAAATATGGATCAAATTGGATTTTTATAATTATAGAAACTTTTCCAAGAATTAATTTATAATCTTTAAATAAATAGATTTTATATTAATATATCGAAAATATTACAGAGAAAATTATTTGCTTGTAGTTTTAAATAACCATTAAAATACAAATAAAATATCAAAATTCTTTAATAAATTGTAATATACTATATTGAAAAACATAAATAAATTAAAACTGTATGAATTAAATAATAAATAAAAATTGATTTCCATAATAGATATCACCAATTTTATAGTGTTTTAATTAAAATTATGAAATAAGCCACATTTAAATTTTGATGATTGATAAGTTTTAATCTAAATATAATAATAGAAATTTCAGTCTTGTAAATTTCTACAATCTTTATATTGAGTAAATTCTATTAAATATTAATGCTATATTCCTCATGGTTATTTTGTTTATTAACTTATATGAGATTATATTTTATTAATAAAAATATATCATATATTTTTTATACAAAAATTAAATAATTTAAATTTATTAATTGGAACTAGTCATTTATTTGTCTCTTAATATTTAAAATGGTTTACTTAAAAATAATAAAAGGTTATTATATTATAAAGATATTTCTATTAAACATCGCCCTAAAGTTCATACGTATTTTATTCTTGAATTAATTAGTTTTTAAAGAATTTCCTCAAATCACTTAAGATTTTACTGACACTGTCTCTACTAGTCTTAACATCATATTGATTTAATATACCTCTAACAATTTCACTTATGTTTCTCCCACTAGACATGTATGTAAATAAAATATCTCTAAACAACTCCAATATATAGTTATTAGGGCAGTATACCCTAAATTCATTTTTAACAGACTATCTTGACGGCAAGTTTTATAAAAACATTAGAAATAAGTGTGATCCTGGTAACGGTTAGTGGAAGTATAGAGAAGTTGTATCTCTGAGTCACATTATTAACATTTACCATGAAGTGAAAAAAAACCATACTATGACAGTTCATGAGTTAACTATTGCGTATTAATGACCAAGCTTATTGTATCAGATTTTCGCTCTAAATCGTATATACTATTCAAATAAAAAAATATTGGACACTGAAGTCTTCATGTTTTTTGCTATGTTCACAAAATGACAATAAAATAGGAGTGTGTTGTAACGACTATAACTTTTGAAAAAGCTACGTGACATGGGGTTTTTATGAGCTAGATCTATATTTCGTATCTTATATAATGCTCTGTGACTATTTTCGCAAAATCGTTATATTCAAGTAAAAAAATATTGGACACTGAAGTCTTCATGTTTTTTGCTATGTTCACAAAATGACTATAAAATAGGAGTGTGTTGTGACCACTATAACTATTTGAAAAAGCAACGTGACATGGGGTTTTTATGAGCTAGATCTATATTTCGTATCTTATATAATGCTCTGTGACCATTTTCGCAAAATCGTTATATTCAAATCAAAAATATTGGACACTGAAGTCTTCATGTTTTTTGCTATGTTCACAAAATGACTATGAAATAGGAGTGTGTTGTGACCACTATAAATTTTGAAACAGCAACGTGACATGGGGTTTTTATGAGCTAGATCTATATTTCGTATCTTATATAATGCTCTGTGACCATTTTCGCAAAATCGTATATTCAAATAAAAAAATATTGGACACTGAAGTCTTCATGTTTTTTGCTATGTTCACAAAATGACTATAAAATAGGAGTGTGTTGTGACCACTATAACTTTTGAAAAAGCAACGTGACATGGGGTATTTATGAGCTAGATCTATATTTCGTATCTTATATAATGCTCTGTGACCATTTTCGCAAAATCGTAATATTCAAATAAAAAAATATTACACACTGAAGTCTTCATGTTATTTGCTATGTTCACAAAACGACTATAAAATAGAAGTGTGTGTGACCACTATAACTTTTGAAAAAGCAACGTGACAAGGAGTTTTTATGAGCTAGATCTATATTTCGTATCTTATATAATGCTCTGTGACCATTTTCGCAAAATCGTTATATTCAAATAAAAAATATTGGACACTGAAGTCTTCATGTTTTTTGCTATGTTCACAAAATGAATATAAAATAGGAGTGTGTTGTGACCACTATAAATCTTGAAAAAGCAACGTGACATGGGGTTTTTATGAGCTAGATCTATATTTCGTATCTTATATAATGCTCTGTGACCATATTCGCAAAATCGTTATATTCAAATAAAAAAATATTGGACACTGAAGTCTTCATGTTATTTGCTATGTTCACAAAACGAATATAAAATAGAAGTGTGTGTGACCACTATAACTCTTGAAAAAGCAACGTGACATGGGTTTTTATGAGCTAGATCAATATTTCGTATCTTATATAATGCTCTGTGACGATTTTCGCAAAATCGTTATATTCAAATAAAAAAATATTGGACACTGAAGTCTTCATGTTTTTTGCTATGTTCACAAAACGACTATAAAATAGGAGTGTGTTGTGACCACTATAACTTTTGAAAAAGCAACGTGACATGCGGTTTTTATGAGCTAGATCTATATTTCGTATCTTAAATGCTCGTACCATGTCGCAAAATCGTAAATTCAATAAAAATACTGACACTGAGTCTTCAGTTTTTTGCTATGTTCACAAAATGACTATAAAATAGGAGTGTGTTGTGACCACTATAACTTTTGAAAAAGCAACGTGACATGGGGTTTTTATGAGCTAGATCTATATTTCGTATCTAATATAATGCTCTGTAACCATTTTCGCAAAATCGTAATATTCAAATAAATAAATATTACACACTGAAGTCTTCATGTTTTTTGCTATGTTCACAAATGACTATAAAATAGGAGTGTGTTGTGACCACTATAACTTTTGAAAAAGCAACGTGACATGAGTTTTTATGAGCTAGATCTATATTTCGTATCTAATATAATGCTCTGTGACCATTTTCGCAAAATCGTTATATTCAAATAAAAAAATATTGGACACTGAAGTCTTCATGTTTTTGCTATGTCCACAAAATGACTATAAAATAGGAGTGTGTTGTGACCACTATAACTTTTGAAAAAGCAACGTGACATGGGGTTTTTATGAGCTAGATCTATATTTCGTATCTTATATAATGCTCTGTGACCATTTTCGCAAAATCGTTATATTCAAATAAAAAAATATTGGACACTGAAGTCTTCATGTTTTTTGCTATGTTCACAAAATGACTATAAAATAGGAGTGTGTTGTGACCACTATAACTTTTGAAAAAGCACGTGACATGGAGTTTTTATGAGCTAGATATATATTTCGTATCTTACATAATGCTCTGTGACCATTTTCGCAAAATCGAAATATTCAAATAAAAAAATATGGGACACTAAAGTCTTCATGTTATTTGCTATGTTCACAAAATGACTATAAAAGAGGAGTGTGTTTGACCACTATAACTTTTGAAAAAGCAACGTGACATGGGGTTTTTATGAGCTAGATCTATATTTCGTATCTTATATAATGCTCTGTGACCATTTTCGCAAAATCGTTATATTCAAATAAAAAAATATTGGACACTGAAGTCTTCATGTTTTTTGCTATGTTCACAAAATGACTATAAAATAGGAGTGTGTTGTGACCACTATAACTTTTGAAAAAGCAACGTGACATGGGCTTTTTATGAGCTACATCTATATTTCGGATCTTATATAATGATCTGTGACCATTTTCGCAAAATCATTATATTCAAATAAAAAAATATTGGACACTGAAGTCTTCATGATTTTTGCTATGTTCACAAAATGACTATAAAATAGGAGTGTGTTGTGACCACTATAACTTTTGAAAAAGCACGTGACATGGGATTTTATGAGCTAGATCTATATTTCGTAACTTATATAATGCTCTGTGACCATTTTCGCAAAATCATTATATTCAAATCAAAAAATATTGGACACTGAAGTCTTCATGTTTTTGCTATGTTCACAAAATGACTAAAAAATAGGAGTGTGTTGTGACCACTATAACTTTTGAAAAAGCAACGTGACATGGGGTTTTTATGAGCTAGATCTATATTTCGTATCTTATATAATGCTCTGTGACCATTTTCGCAAAATCGTTATATTCAAATAAAAAAATATTGGACACTGAAGTCTTCATGTTTTTTGCTATGTTCACAAAATGACTATAAAATAGGAGTGTGTTGTGACCACTATAACTTTTGAAAAAGCAATGACATGGGGTTTTTATGAGCTAGATCTATATTTCGTATCTTATATAATGCTCTGTGACCATTTTCGCAAAATCGTTATATTCAAATAAAAAATATTGGACACTGAAGTCTTCATGTTTTTTGCTATGTTCACAAAATGACTATAAAATAGGAGTGTGTTGTGACCACTATAAATTTTGAAAAAGCAACGTGACATGGGGTATTTATGAGCTAGATCTATATTTCGTATCTTATATAATGCTCTGTGACCATTTTCGCAAAATCGTTATATTCAAATAAAAAAATATTGGACACTGAAGTCTTCATGTTATTTGCTATGTTCACAAAACGACTATAAAATAGAAGTGTGTGTGACCACTATAACTTTTGAAAAAGCAACGTGACATGGGGTTTTTATGAGCTAGATCAATATTTCGTATCTTATATAATGCTCTGTGACCATTTTCGCAAAATCGTTATATTCAAATAAAAAAATATTGGACACTGAAGTCTTCATGTTTTTGTATGTTCACAAAATGACTATAAAATAGGAGTGTGTTGTGACCACTATAACTTTTGAAAAAGCAACGTGACATGGGTTTTTTATGAGCTAGATCTATATTTCGTATCTTATATAATGCTATGTGACGATTTTCGCAAAATCGTTATATTCAAATAAAATATTATTGGACACTGAAGTCTTCATGTTTTTTGCTATGTTCACAAAATGACTATAAAATAGGAGTGTGTTGTGACCACTATAACTTTTGAAAAAGCAACGTGACATGGGGTTTTTATGAGCTAGATCTATATTTCCTATCTTATATAATGCTCTGTGACCATTTTCGCAAAATCGTTATATTCAAATAAAAAAATATTGGATACTGAAGTCTTCATGTTTTTGCTATGTTCACAAAATGACTATAAAATAGGAGTGTGTTGTGACCACTATAACTTTTGAAAAAGCAACGTGACATGGGGTTTTTATGAGCTAGATCTATATTTCCTATCTTATATAATGCTCTGTGACCATTTTCGCAAAATCGTTATATTCAAATAAAAAAATATTGGATACTGAAGTCTTCATGTTTTTGCTATGTTCACAAAATGACTATAAAATATGAGTGTGTTGGGACCACTATAACTTTTGAAAAAGCAACGTGACATGGGGTTTTTATGAGCTAGATCTATATTTCGTATCTTATATAATGCTCTGTGACCATTTTCGCAAAATCGTTATATTCATAAAAAAATATTGGACACTGAAGTCTTCATGTTTTTTGCTATGTTCACAAAATGACTATAAAATAGGAGTGTGTTGTGACCACTATAACTTTTGAAAAAGCAACGTGACATGGGGTATTTATGAGCTAGATCTATATTTCGTATCTTATATAATGCTCTGTGACCATTTTCGCAAAATCGTTATATTCAAATAAAAAAATATTGGACACTGAAGTCTTCATGTTTTTTGCTATGTTCACAAAATGTCTATAAAATAGGAGTGTGTTGTGACCACTATAACTTTTGAAAAAGCAACGTGACATGGGGTTTTTATGAGCTAGATCTATATTTCGTATCTTATATAATGCTCTGTGACCATTTTCGCAAAATCGTAATATTCAAATAAAAAAATATTACACACTGAAGTCTTCATGTTTTTTGCTATGTTCACAAAATGACTATAAAATAGGAGTGTGTTGTGACCACTATAACTTTTGAAAAAGCAACGTGACAAGGAGTATTTATGAGCTAGATCTATATTTCGTATCTTATATAATGCTCTGTGACCATTTTCGCAAAATCGTTATATTCAAATAAAAAAATATTGGACACTGAAGTCTTCATGTTTTTTGCTATGTTCACAAAATGACTATAAAATAGGAGTGTGTTGTGACCACTATAACTTTTGAAAAAGCAACGTGACATGGGGTATTTATGAGCTAGATCTATATTTCGTATCTTATATAATGCTCTATGACCATTTTCGCAAAATCGTTATATTCAAATAAAAAAATATTGGACACTGAAGTCTTCATGTTTTTTGCAATGTTCACAAAATGACTATAAAATAGGAGTGTGTTGTGACCACTATACTTTTGACAAGGACAGGGAATGGGGTTTTAATAATGACACTGAAGTCTTCATGTTATTTGCTATGTTAACAAAACGACTATAAAATAGAAGTGTGTGTGACCACTATAACTTTTGAAAAAGCAACGTGACATGGGGTTTTTATGAGCTAGATCTATATTTCGTATCTTATATAATGCTCTATGACCATTTTCGCAAAATCGTTATATTCAAATAAAAAAATATTGGACACTGAAGTCTTCATCTTTTTTGCAATGTTCACAAAATGACTATAAAATAGGAGTGTGTTGTGACCACTATAAATATTGAAAACAACTAACACATCTATAGCTAGACTGAATCGTTATATATAATGCTCTGTGACCTATACAAAATAATAACAAAAAAAAAAATATTGGCACGACACTGCACTCATTCTATGTCACAAAGACAAAAAAGGAGTGTGTTGTGACCACTATAACTTTTGAAAAAGCAACGTGACATGGGGTTTTTATGAGCTAGATCTATATTTCGTATCTTATATAATGCTCTATGACCATTTTCGCAAAATCGTTATATTCAAATAAAAAATATTGGACACTGAAGTCTTCATGTTTTTTGCAATGTTCACAAAATGACTATCAAATAGGAGTGTGTTGTGACCACTATAAATTTTGAAAAAGCAACGTGACATGGGGTTTTTATGAGCTAGATCTATATTTCGTATCTTATATAATGCTCTATGACCATTTTCGCAAAATCGTTATATTCAAATAAAAAAATATTGGACACTGAAGTTTCATGTTTTTTGCAATGTTCACAAAATGACTATAAAATAGGAGTGTGTTGTGACCACTATAACTTTTGAAAAAGCAACGTGACATGGGGTTTTTATGAGCTAGATCTATATTTCGTATCTTATATAATGCTCTGTGACCATTTTCGCAAAATCGTTATATTCAAATAAAAAAATATTGGACACTGAAGTCTTCATGTTTTTTGCTATGTTCACAAAATGACTATAAAATAGGAGTGTGTTGTGACCACTATAACTTTTGAAAAAGAACGTGACATGGGGTTTTTATGAGCTAGATCTATATTTCGTATCTAATATAATGCTCTGTAACCATTTTCGCAAAATCGTTATATTCAAATAAAAAAATATTGGACACTGAAGTCTTCATGTTTTTTGCTATGTTCACAAAATGACTATAAAATAGGAGTGTGTTGTGACCACTATAACTTTTGAAAAAGCAACGTGACATGGGGTTTTTATGAGCTAGATCTATATTTCGTATCTTATATAATGCTCTGTGACCATTTTCGCAAAATCGTTAAATTCAAATAAAAAAATATTGGACACTGAAGTCTTCATGTTTTTTGCTATGTTCACAAAATGACTATAAAATAGGAGTGTGTTGTGACCACTATAACTTTTGAAAAAGCAACGTGACATGGGGTATTTATGAGCTAGATCTATATTTCGTATCTTATATAATGCTCTGTGACCATTTTCGCAAAATCGTTATATTCAAAAAAAAAAATATTGGACACTGAAGTCTTCATGTTTTTTGCTATGTTCACAAAATGACTATAAAATAGGAGTGTGTTGTGACCACTATAACTTTTGAAAAAGCACGTGACATGGGGTTTTTATGAGCTAGATCTATATTTCGTATCTTATATAATGCTCTGTGACCATTTTCGCAAAATCGTTATATTCAAATAAAAAAATATTGGACACTGAGTCTTCATGTTTTTTGCTATGTTACAAAATGACTATAAAATAGGAGTGTGTTGTGACCACTATAACTTTTGAAAAAGCAACGTGACATGGGGTTTTTATGAGCTAGATCTATATTTCGTATCTTATATAATGCTCTGTGACCATTTTCGCAAAATCGTTATATTCAAATAAAAAAATATTGGACACTGAAGTCTTCATGTTTTTTGCTATGTTCACAAAATGACTATAAAATAGGAGTGTGTTGTGACCACTATAACTTTTGAAAAAGCACGTGACATGGGGTTTTTATGAGCTAGATCTATATTTCGTATCTTATATAATGCTCTTGACCATTTTCGCAAAATCGTTATATTCAAATAAAAAAATATTGGACACTGAAGTCTTCATGTTTTTTGCTATGTTCACAAAATGACTATAAAATAGGAGTGTGTTGTGACCACTATAACTTTTGAAAAAGCAACGTGACATGGGGTTTTTATGAGCTAGATCTATATTTCGTATCTTATATAATGCTCTGTGACCATTTTCGCAAAATCGTTATATTCAAATAAAAAAATATTGGACACTGAAGTCTTCATGTTTTTTGCTATGTTCACAAAATGACTATAAAATAGGAGTGTGTTGTGACCACTATAACTTTTGAAAAAGCAACGTGACATGGGGTTTTTATGAGCTAGATCTATATTTCGTATCTTATATAATGCTCTGTGACCATTTTCGCAAAATCGTTATATTCAAATAAAAAAATATTGGACACTGAAGTCTTCATGTTTTTTGCTATGTTCACAAAATGACTATAAAATAGGAGTGTGTTGTGACCACTATAACTTTTGAAAAAGCAACGTGACATGGGGTTTTTATGAGCTAGATCTATATTTCGTATCTTATATAATGCTCTGTGACCATTTTCGCAAAATCGTTATATTCAAATAAAAAAATATTGGACACTGAAGTCTTCATGTTTTTTGCTATGTTCACAAAATGACTATAAAATAGGAGTGTGTTGTGACCACTATAACTTTTGAAAAAGCAACGTGACATGGGGTATTTATGAGCTAGATCTATATTTCGTATCTTATATAATGCTCTGTGACCATTTTCGCAAAATCGTTATATTCAAATAAAAAAAATATTGGACACTGAAGTCTTCATGTTTTTTGCTATGTTCACAAAATGACTATAAAATAGGAGTGTGTTGTGACCACTATAACTTTTGAAAAAGCAACGTGACATGGGGTTTTTATGAGCTAGATCTATATTTCGTATCTTATATAATGCTCTGTGACCATTTTCGCAAAATCGTTATATTCAAATAAAAAAATATTGGACACTGAAGTCTTCATGTTTTTTGCTATGTTCACAAAATGACTATAAAATAGGAGTGTGTTGTGACCACTATAACTTTTGAAAAAGCAACGTGACATGGGGTTTTTATGAGCTAGATCTATATTTCGTATCTTATATAATGCTCTGTGACCATTTTCGCAAAATCGTTATATTCAAATAAAAAAATATTGGACACTGAAGTCTTCATGTTTTTTGCTATGTTCACAAAATGACTATAAAATAGGAGTGTGTTGTGACCACTATAACTTTTGAAAAAGCAACGTGACATGGGGTTTTTATGAGCTAGATCTATATTTCGTATCTTATATAATGCTCTGTGACCATTTTCGCAAAATCGTTATATTCAAATAAAAAAATATTGGACACTGAAGTCTTCATGTTTTTTGCTATGTTCACAAAATGACTATAAAATAGGAGTGTGTTGTGACCACTATAACTTTTGAAAAAGCAACGTGACATGGGGTTTTTATGAGCTAGATCTATATTTCGTATCTTATATAATGCTCTGTGACCATTTTCGCAAAATCGTTATATTCAAATAAAAAAATATTGGACACTGAAGTCTTCATGTTTTTTGCTATGTTCACAAAATGACTATAAAATAGGAGTGTGTTGTGACCACTATAACTTTTGAAAAAGCAACGTGACATGGGGTTTTTATGAGCTAGATCTATATTTCGTATCTTATATAATGCTCTGTGACCATTTTCGCAAAATCGTTATATTCAAATAAAAAAATATTGGACACTGAAGTCTTCATGTTTTTTGCTATGTTCACAAAATGACTATAAAATAGGAGTGTGTTGTGACCACTATAACTTTTGAAAAAGCAACGTGACATGGGGTTTTTATGAGCTAGATCTATATTTCGTATCTTATATAATGCTCTGTGACCATTTTCGCAAAATCGTTATATTCAAATAAAAAAATATTGGACACTGAAGTCTTCATGTTTTTTGCTATGTTCACAAAATGACTATAAAATAGGAGTGTGTTGTGACCACTATAACTTTTGAAAAAGCAACGTGACATGGGGTTTTTATGAGCTAGATCTATATTTCGTATCTTATATAATGCTCTGTGACCATTTTCGCAAAATCGTTATATTCAAATAAAAAAATATTGGACACTGAAGTCTTCATGTTTTTTGCTATGTTCACAAAATGACTATAAAATAGGAGTGTGTTGTGACCACTATAACTTTTGAAAAAGCAACGTGACATGGGGTTTTTATGAGCTAGATCTATATTTCGTATCTTATATAATGCTCTGTGACCATTTTCGCAAAATCGTTATATTCAAATAAAAAAATATTGGACACTGAAGTCTTCATGTTTTTTGCTATGTTCACAAAATGACTATAAAATAGGAGTGTGTTGTGACCACTATAACTTTTGAAAAAGCAACGTGACATGGGGTTTTTATGAGCTAGATCTATATTTCGTATCTTATATAATGCTCTGTGACCATTTTCGCAAAATCGTTATATTCAAATAAAAAAATATTGGACACTGAAGTCTTCATGTTTTTTGCTATGTTCACAAAATGACTATAAAATAGGAGTGTGTTGTGACCACTATAACTTTTGAAAAAGCAACGTGACATGGGGTTTTTATGAGCTAGATCTATATTTCGTATCTTATATAATGCTCTGTGACCATTTTCGCAAAATCGTTATATTCAAATAAAAAAATATTGGACACTGAAGTCTTCATGTTTTTTGCTATGTTCACAAAATGACTATAAAATAGGAGTGTGTTGTGACCACTATAACTTTTGAAAAAGCAACGTGACATGGGGTTTTTATGAGCTAGATCTATATTTCGTATCTTATATAATGCTCTGTGACCATTTTCGCAAAATCGTTATATTCAAATAAAAAAATATTGGACACTGAAGTCTTCATGTTTTTTGCTATGTTCACAAAATGACTATAAAATAGGAGTGTGTTGTGACCACTATAACTTTTGAAAAAGCAACGTGACATGGGGTTTTTATGAGCTAGATCTATATTTCGTATCTTATATAATGCTCTGTGACCATTTTCGCAAAATCGTTATATTCAAATAAAAAAATATTGGACACTGAAGTCTTCATGTTTTTTGCTATGTTCACAAAATGACTATAAAATAGGAGTGTGTTGTGACCACTATAACTTTTGAAAAAGCAACGTGACATGGGGTTTTTATGAGCTAGATCTATATTTCGTATCTTATATAATGCTCTGTGACCATTTTCGCAAAATCGTTATATTCAAATAAAAAAATATTGGACACTGAAGTCTTCATGTTTTTTGCTATGTTCACAAAATGACTATAAAATAGGAGTGTGTTGTGACCACTATAACTTTTGAAAAAGCAACGTGACATGGGGTTTTTATGAGCTAGATCTATATTTCGTATCTTATATAATGCTCTGTGACCATTTTCGCAAAATCGTTATATTCAAATGAAAAATATTGGACACTGAAGTCTTCATGTTTTTTGCTATGTTCACAAAATGACTATAAAATAGGAGTGTGTTGTGACCACTATAACTTTTGAAAAAGCAACGTGACATGGGGTTTTTATGAGCTAGATCTATATTTCGTATCTTATATAATGCTCTGTGACCATTTTCGCAAAATCGTTATATTCAAATAAATAAATATTGGACACTGAAGTCTTCATGTTTTTTGCTATGTTCACAAAATGACTATAAAATAGGAGTGTGTTGTGACCACTATAACTTTTGAAAAAGCAACGTGACATGGGGTTTTTATGAGCTAGATCTATATTTCGTATCTTATATAATGCTCTGTGACCATTTTCGCAAAATCTTTATATTCAAATAAAAAAATATTGGACACTGAAGTCTTCATGTTTTTTGCTATGTTCACAAAATGACTACAAAATAGGAGTGTGTTGTGACCACTATAACTTTTGAAAAAGCAACGTGACATGGGGTATTTATGAGCTAGATCTATACTTCGTATCTTATATAATGCTCTGTGACCATTTTCGCAAAATCGTTATATTCAAATAAAAAATATTGGACACTGAAGTCTTCATGTTTTTTGCTATGTTCACAAAATGACTACAAAATAGGAGTGTGTTGTGACCACTATAACTTTTGAAAAGCACGTGACATGGGGTTTTTATGAGCTAGATCTATACTTCGTATCTTATATAATGCTCTGTGACCATTTTCGCAAAATCGTTATATTCAAATGAAAAATATTGGACACTGAAGTCTTCATGTTTTTTGCTATGTTCACAAAATGACTATAAAATAGGAGTGTGTTGTGACCACTATAACTTTTGAAAAAGACGTGACATGGGGTTTTTATGAGGTAGATCTATATTTCGTATCTTATATAATGCTCTGTGACCATTTTCGCAAAATCGTTATATTCAAATAAAAAAATATTGGACACTGAAGTCTTCATGTTTTTTGCTATGTTCACAAAATGACTATAAAATAGGAGTGTGTTGTGACCACTATAACTTTTGAAAAAGCAACGTGACATGGGGTATTTATGAGCTAGATCTATATTTCGTATCTTATATAATGCTCTGTGACCATTTTCGCAAAATCGTTATATTCAAATAAAAAAATATTGGACACTGAAGTCTTCATGTTTTTTGCTATGTTCACAAAATGACTATAAAATAGGAGTGTGTTGTGACCACTATAACTTTTGAAAAAGCAACGTGACATGGGGTTTTTATGAGGTAGATCTATATTTCGTATCTTATATAATGCTCTGTGACCATTTTCGCAAAATCGTTATATTCAAATAAAAAAATATTGGACACTGAAGTCTTCATGTTTTTTGCTATGTTCACAAAATGACTATAAAATATGAGTGTGTTGGGACCACTATAACTTTTGAAAAAGCAACGTGACATGGGGTTTTTATGAGCTAGATCTATATTTCGTATCTTATATAATGCTCTGTGACCATTTTCGCAAAATCTTTATATTCAAATAAAAAATTATTGGACACTGAAGTCTTCATGTTTTTTGCTATGTTCACAAAATGACTATAAAATAGGAGTGTGTTGTGACCACTATAACTTTTGAAAAAGCAACGTGACATGGGTTTTTTATGAGCTAGATCTATATTTCGTATCTTATATAATGCTATGTGACGATTTTCGCAAAATCGTTATATTCAAATAAAATATTATTGGACACTGAAGTCTTCATGTTTTTTGCTATGTTCACAAAATGACTATAAAATAGGAGTGTGTTGTGACCACTATAACTTTTGAAAAAGCAACGTGACATGGGGTTTTTATGAGGTAGATCTATATTTCGTATCTTATATAATGCTCTGTGACCATTTTCGCAAAATCGTTATATTCAAATAAAAAAATATTGGACACTGAAGTCTTCATGTTTTTTGCTATGTTCCCAAAATGACTATAAAATAGGAGTGTGTTGTGACCACTATAACTTTTTAAAAAGCAACGTGACATGGGGTTTTTATGAGCTAGATCTATATTTCGTATCTTATATAATGCTCTGTTACTATTTTCGCAAAATCGTTATATTCAAATAAAATAATATTGGACACTGAAGTCTTCATCTTTTTTGTTATGTTCACAAAATGACTATAAAATAGGAGTGTGTTGTGACCACTATAACTTTTGAAAAAGCAACGTGACATGGGGTTTTTATGAGCTAGATCTATATTTCGTATCTTATATAATGCTCTGTGACCATTTTCGCAAAATCGTTAAATTCAAATAAAAAAATATTGGACACTGAAGTCTTCATGTTTTTTGCTATGTTCACAAAATGACTATAAAATAGGAGTGTTTTGTGACCACTATAACTTTTGAAAAAGCAACGTGACATGGGTTTTTTATGAGCTAGATCTATATTTCCGTATCTTATATAATGCTCTGTGACCATTTTCGCAAAATCGTTAAATTCAAATAAAAAAATATTGGACACTGAAGTCTTCATGTTTTTTGCTATGTTCACAAAATGACTATAAAATAGGAGTGTTTTGTGACCACTATAACTTTTGAAAAACCAACGTGACATGGGGTTTTTATGAGGCTAGATCTATATTTTCGTATCTTATATAATGCTCTGTGACCATTTTCGCAAAATCGTTAAATTCAAATAAAAAAATATTGGACACTGAAGTCTTCATGTTTTTTGCTATGTTCACAAAATGACTATAAAATAGGAGTGTTTTGTGACCACTATAACTTTTGAAAAAGCAACGGTGACATGGGGTTTTTATGAGCTAAGATCTATATTTCGTATCTTATATAATGCTCTGTGACCATTTTCGCAAAATCGTTAAATTCAAATAAAAAAATATTGGACACTGAAGTCTTCATGTTTTTTGCTATGTTCACAAAATGACTATAAAATAGGAGTGTTTTGTGACCACTATAACTTTTGAAAAAGCAACGTGACATGGGGTTTTTATGAGCTAGATCTATATTTCGTATCTTATTAATGCTCTGTGACCATTTTCGCAAAATCGTTATATTCAAATAAAAAAATATTGGACACTGAAGTTTTCATGTTTTTTGCTATGTTCACAAAATGACTATAAAATAGGAGTGTGTTGTGACCACTATAACTTTTGAAAAAGCAACGTGACATGGGGTTTTTATGAGCTAGATCTATATTTCGTATCTTATATAATGCTCTGTGACCATTTTCGCAAAATCGTTAAATTCAAATAAAAAAATATTGGACACTGAAGTCTTCATGTTTTTTGCTATGTTCACAAAATGACTATAAAATAGGAGTGTTTTGTGACCACTATAACTTTTGAAAAAGCAACGTGACATGGGGTTTTTATGAGCTAGATCTATATTTCGTATTCTTATATAATGCTCTGTGACCATTTTCGCAAAATCGTTATATTCAAATAAAAAGATATTGGACACTGAAGTCTTCATGTTTTTTGCTATGTTCACAAAATGACTATAAAATAGGAGTGTGTTGTGACCACTATAACTTTTGAAAAAGCAACGTGACATGGGGTTTTTATGAGCTAGATCTATATTTCGTATCTTATATAATGCTCTGTGACCATTTTCGCAAAATCTTTATATTCAAATAAAAAATTATTGGACACTGAAGTCTTCATGTTTTTTGCTATGTTCACAAAATGACTATAAAATAGGAGTGTGTTGTGACCACTATAACTTTTGAAAAAGCAACGTGACATGGGGTTTTTATGAGCTAGATCTATATTTCGTATCTTATATAATGCTCTGTGACCATTTTCGCAAAATCGTTAAATTCAAATAAAAAAATATTGGACACTGAAGTCTTCATGTTTTTTGCTATGTTCACAAAATGACTATAAAATAGGAGTGTTTTGTGACCACTATAACTTTTGAAAAAGCAACGTGACATGGGGTTTTTATGAGCTAGATCTATATTTCGTATCTTATATAATGCTCTGTGACCATTTTCGCAAAATCGTTATATTCAAATAAAAATATATTGGACTCTGAAGTCTTTATGTTTTTTGCTATGTTCACAAAATGACTATAAAATAGGAGTGTGTTGTGACCACTATAACTTTTGAAAAATCAACGTGACATGGGGTTTTTATGAGCTAGATCTATATTTCGTATCTTATATAATGCTCTGTGACCATTTTCGCAAAATCGTTATATTCAAATAAAAAAATATTGGACACTGAAGTCTTCATGTTTTTTGCTATGTTCACAAAATGACTATAAAATATGAGTGTGTTGTGACCACTATAACTTTTGAAAAAGCAACGTGACATGGGGTTTTTATGAGCTAGATCTATATTTCGTATCTTATATAATGCTCTGTGACCATTTTCGCAAAATCTTTATATTCAAATAAAAAATTATTGGACACTGAAGTCTTCATGTTTTTTGCTATGTTCACAAAATGACTATAAAATAGGAGTGTGTTGTGACCACTATAACTATTTGAAAAAGCAACGTGACAAGGGTTTTTATGAGCTAGATCTATATTTCGTATCTTATATAATGCTCTGTGACCATTTTCGCAAAATCGTTATATTCAAATAAAAAAATATTGGACACTGAAGTTTTCATGTTTTTTGCTATGTTCACAAAATGACTATAAAATAGGAGTGTGTTGTGACCACTATAACTTTTGAAAAAGCACGTGACATGGGGTTTTTATGAGCTAGATCTATATTTCGTATCTTATATAATGCTCTGTGACCATTTTCGCAAAATCGTTATATTCAAATAAAAAAATATTGGACACTGAAGTCTTCATGTTTTTTGCTATGTTCACAAAATGTCTATAAAATAGGAGTGTGTTGTGACCATTATAACTTTTGAAAAAGCAACGTGACATGGGGTTTTTATGAGCTAGATCTATATTTCGTATCTTATATAATGCTCTGTGACCATTTTCGCAAAATCGTTAAATTCAAATAAAAAAATATTGGACACTGAAGTCTTCATGTTTTTTGCTATGTTCACAAAATGACTATAAAATAGGAGTGTTTTGTGACCACTATAACTTTTGAAAAAGCAACGTGACATGGGGGTTTTTATGAGGCTAGATCTACTATTTCGTATCTTATATAATGCTCTGTGACCATTTTCGCAAAATCGTTAAATTCAAATAAAAAAATATTGGACACTGAAGTCTTCATGTTTTTTGCTATGTTCACAAAATGACTATAAAATAGGAGTGTTTTGTGACCACTATAACTTTTGAAAAAGCAACGTGACATGGGGTTTTTATGAGCTAGATCTATATTTCGTATCTTATTAATGCTCTGTGACCATTTTCGCAAAATCGTTATATTCAAATAAAAAAATATTGGACCACTGAAGTCTTCATGTTTTTTGCTATGTTCACAAAATGACTATAAAATAGGAGTGTGTTGTGACCACTATAACTTTTGAAAAAGCAACGTGACATGGGGTATTTATGAGCTAGATCTATATTTCGTATCTTATATAATGCTCTGTGACCATTTTCGCAAAATCGTTATATTCAAATAAAAAAATATTGGACACTGAGTCTTCATGTTTTTGCTATGTCCACAAAATGACTATAAAATAGGAGTGTGTTGTGACCACTATAACTTTTGAAAAAGCAACGTGACATGGGGTTTTTATGAGCTAGATCTACTATATTTCGTATCTTATATAATGCTCTGTGACCATTTTCGCAAAATCGTTATATTCAAATAAAAAAATATTGGACACTGAAGTTTTCATGTTTTTTGCTATGTTCACAAAATGACTATAAAATAGGAGTGTGTTGTGACCACTATAACTTTTGAAAAAGCACGTGACATGGGGTTTTTATGAGCTAGATCTATATTTCGTATCTTATATAATGCTCTGTGACCATTTTCGCAACATCGTTATATTCAAATAAAAAAATATTGGACACTGAAGTCTTCATGTTTTTTGCTATGTTCACAAAATGACTATAAAATAGGAGTGTGTGTGACCACTATAACTTTTGAAAAAGCAACGTGACATGGGGTTTTTATGAGCTAGATCTATATTTCGTATCTTATATAATGCTCTGTGACCATTTTCGCAAAATCTTTATATTCAAATAAAAAATTATTGGACACTGAAGTCTTCATGTTTTTTGCTATGTTCACAAAATGACTATAAAATAGGAGTGTGTTGTGACCACTATAACTTTTGAAAAAGCAACGTGACATGGGGTTTTTATGAGCTAGATCTATATTTCGTATCTTATATAATGCTCTGTGACCATTTTCGCAAAATCGTTATATTCAAATAAAAAAATATTGGACACTGAAGTCTTCATGTTTTTTGCTATGTTCACAAAATGATCATAAAATAGGAGTGTGTTGTGACCACTATAACTTTTGAAAAAGCAACGTGACATGGGGTTT